>PVJO010012893.1:0-54144 GCA_004026905.1 Hystrix cristata | reverse complement strand
AGCTATTCCTCTGCTTGGTATCTTCCCAGAAGAATTAAAATCATCATCTCACAGTGATATATGCACAACCATGTTCATAGTAGCACAATTTGTAATAGCTAAGTCTTGGAAACAACCTAAATGCCCAACAACTAATGAGTGGCTAAAGAAGATGTGGTTCTTCTATACAATGGAGTACTTCACTGCCATAAAAAAGGATAAACTAGAGTCATTTGTATGTAAATGGATGTTCCTTGAGAACATACTCTTAAGTGAAATAAATCAGACGCTTATCAGTACACATCAAATTGTTTCTCTGATATGAGAAACCATAAGTGTAAATAAGGACAAAGGGGTAGAATAGATATTACATTAAAAAAAAAAAAAGAGAGAGATAGTATTCAAAAGAGAGGAGAACTAGATAGGGAAAGGGGGATAAAGAAGAAGGTTAAAAGAAAAGTAAGATGAAAGGGAAAAAAATGGAAAAGTGTAAATACACTAGTTGCAAATAGGGAGGGGTGGGTGAATGGAATGGAGGGGAGGGGAAGGGGGGAAGAAGGGGGAAAACCAAGATGTATCATGTACAGGTACAAAATAACCATGTTGATTATGATCATTATGTATACAATGTACCAACACATGTTCTTGGTAAAAATAAAAAAAAAATGTAAAAGGATAATTATAAGTAGGATAATTCTCAGTTTAATGTCTCTTAAAAGAAGTTTGAAGACCTTGATAAAATTTTATCTATCTCTTTTTTTTTTGGTCTTTCTTTTTTTGGTGCTGGGGATCAAACTCAGGCCCTTGTGCTTATGAGACAAGCACTCTAACTGCTGAGCTAAATCCCCAGCCCTATCTCTTTCTTTTAACTTTAAATTTTTATTTTAATTTTGAAGAGTAACAATGATTTATGTCTATTGTAGATTAATTTTATTACATAGCAAAATGGCAGATATTTCCCATTTTTAACTTTTTGACTAAAATCTCTGAAAAAAGGTGACTTTAAGCATATTATTGATTTTTAAAAAGTACAGTTTATGGGGTAAACTGAAGATAAAACTTTATTTTTGCACCCACTTTAGTTTGCCTTTTCTCTTGCAAATAGTTTCACCCTGATACTGGATGAAATATTTGAAAAGATTCTATGATTCTTTTGTTAGTTTTAAATAATCAAACTTCCATGATCACTTCATGTTACAACACAGTCTCATTTCAGAAATTACTGCTCAACCCTTTGAAAGTTTCTCAAAAAATAAAAATAAGATTACCATGTAACCCAGTAAACCCACTTCTGGGTAGCTCTCCAAAAAAGCTGAAATCAACAGGTCAAATTCACATCTGTATTCCCATGATCACTGAAACATTATAGTTGTGCTCACAGCCAAAATACAGAAACAACATAAATGTCCATCAACAGATGAATGGATAAAGAAGATGAGATATATATATTCACAGTGGGATGCTATTTTGCTTTTAAAGGGAGCAACATCCTGACATTTGCAAAAACACAGCTGAATTTATGGAGGGCATCATGCAAAGTTAAGTAAGATAGACCCAAAGTGACAAATATAGCATGATCACACTTCTTATATGTGGACTTTAATAAGGCTGAACTCATCAAAATAGAGAGTGGAATGATGATTAGCACAGGCTGGGGATGGGGAGGGAATGGGCAGGTGTTGATCAAAGGATAAATTTCAAATAGGGGGAATATGTTTTGAGGTTTATTGCACAGAAAGGTGACTATAGTCAATAATATTGTATTGTATATTTCAAAATAATTAAGAATGTATCTCACCATAAAAAATGATAGGTAAGGCAACAGATATGTCAGTACGTGATTTAATCATGCCACATCGAGTGTATGTATCTCAAAACACAATATTGAACCACATAAATTTGTATGGTTATGATTTTTCAAAAATATTAAATTAAAGCTTTCTTTTAAAAGAAATTACATTATCCTGTCCTCGATAGCTGAAAGTCTGGTCTTGAACTTCTGCCCTCTGAGCTGAGCCTGGTTGTAGAATGAGAAGAGAGCGAAGGGGCCTTTCTGTTTCACTCCTCTCCTCCTGTTCTCCTATAGTCCTATAAACACTGTTCATAAATTAAAGGAGTAAAGGCCAAATAAAAGTAGAAAAGTTTTTAACTGTATGAGTACAGTCACAAAATGGCATTTGTTATGGTTTATATCTAGATACACCCCCGCCATGCACATAAAGCCTCATGTGCTCCCTCACTCACTTAAATCTCTGTCTCTCTCTGTTTGTCTGTCTGCCTGTCTCTCTGCCCCTCCCCTTTCCGCTCCCCCTCCTAGCATCTGCATATTGATTGATTCCCCTCCTGCCCCTCTTCCTGTCTGCCAGGCCAGAGCAAGCCTTCTCTGCCAGGCCCCTCTATGATGCCATCTGACTTGGAGCCCACCAGCTGTGGACTGAAACTTCTACAAACTGTGAGCCAAAGTAAACCTGTGGGTTTTGGTATCGAAGACAACCCTGAGAGTATTCAAACCTTTCATGGACTCAAGATGAACCTTCTTGGCTATACCTCCTATGACTTCTCATCCAACACCTTTCCTTCACATCCTGGTTTCCCCTTACAGATGTTCCCCTCAGTCTCCCTTCATGCATAGACTCCCATGGTCAGAGTTCCTATTGCCTTTCCTGGGCCAGACAGAATTTAAAATAGGTAAGTGGTAGAGTCTGGAACTAGTTTCATTCAAATTACCCCCAAATATCCTTCTCTTACTTCTCTTTGTTTCTCGATGTTTTCATTATAGGCATTAGAGCCTTCTAGCCAGCTGTTATGTTATTTGTATTTTGGTCTGGCCTCTCATTTCAGGATTTTATATTTGTGGAATCACAGTGCCTCGTCTAAACTTCCAATTTTTACATGCTGTTACCTTAATATTGTTCATTTCAATAATAAAATATGCCAGTTAAATTCTTAAATAACAAATGAAAGATCCTCTGGTTACACAAGTTATCTGTTTGCCTCCAAATATTACATATTTTATAAGTCCCTTCTGCAAGGAAATTGGTGCACATTTAAAATCACATATGTCGTACTTTTATTCAGATTTAGGGTGTATCTTTTACTCACTGCTTCCTTTCCTTCCAAACTAACTAGGAATCAATATGCATATGCTAGATTTACAGACTCTCTCAGGGTGACAGATCAATAAAGAACCCCATTGAAAAATGCTTGCCTGAAGGAGGAGAATATAAACTTTTTCCTTAATCTCTATAAGGCTTTGCTCCCAGGACCAAGCACTTCTTGTTCAGTGTCAATAGTACTGAGTTTTCTTACTGCTTTTTCATGTCAAAGGCACTCTTCAAATATGTACTTAATTAAGCCTCTCTTTTAACAGAGGTGGCCCCGTTCTCATCCCTCAGTCTCCCTTTCCTAGCTCCTGTGTGGAAAGTTCTCTTTGAAGTCATGCAGGGGAGATGTCAGGGATGAAGGCAATGAGAACAGAGCCAAGGGCACTTGTAATGAACTTTTGATGGAAAAAAAAAAAAGTTTAGATTAATTCAGCTATCCTAGCTACCCTCTATTTAGAATTCTTATAAGAGGAAATACAGAAAGATAATGAGTTAGATTTGATGTTAGCTCTGAAAGTCCTGCCCTCTAAGTGCATTTGTGAATGTCCTGTGGATTCCTGAAGACTTAGAAACCTACAAATTTCCACTTTTATAAGACTTGTTTATTTTCTATTATGCCTAGACTCTTTATGTTTATTGCTTATGGCTGCCTTGAAGTTCACAGCCGGAACTTGACTTAATAAAAGGTGCCCATTTGTCTGAATACTTCTCCATGGATTGATTCTTGGAAGGAAAGTCCATGATCATTTGTAACTATGTGTATTATCCGTAACTACGATTTTGTAAATAGATGTTGATCATTTGAGAAAGTGTTTTCTAACTGCTTACAATACAGAGGCAATTTCAATAGCAGAATCGAATCTGATGTTACTATACACTGGCTGCCAAATAATTCATTTTAATTTCTTATCTCTGGTTATCTTAGTCATTTCCCAGAAAATTACTTTCTTAGATTGCTTATTTAAAGGTTTACAAAAAGATGCAGCAAATATACTCAACATAAATAACATAATGGTCATAAGTTTCATAATTACAGTAACTTTTTCTTCATTGTATTCTTGTCCGGGCATGCTGAATCTTCCCTGGGACATTAAGTTTCATAGACTGGCTCACGTTGTGTTATTGCAAATATCATTTTGATTTTTTCATGCATTGCAGACAGGATATAGAGGTAAAGTATTTCATATTTGATTTCCAATTTACCTGAACTTATTAAAAGAACTGTTGAGAGTCATTTTTTTAAGCTGATATTGTTTTCCAGGTCACAGATACCCTACTCAGCAGTGAAATTGTCCTTACTGGTTTCTACAAGACATTGACTCCATTTCTTATGATATTTTAATAGGTTTATGCTCAAAAGTGCTAAGGTTCAGATATTTGGAGATTTTTATCCAAAAAAGTTTATGTGTTTGCTGTGTATTTTTAGGAATTCCTAATATGCATTGCTCAAGAGAAACTTCTGCTAAGTTACTTTCTAAATTATTTAACTATATTTATATGAGAATAGTCACATGAACATCCAATTTCTCTTTTTACTATTCCATTGGTCCACATCTTTTTTGTCCATTCTATTAAAAATTAAGTCCCAACACAACTGGGTGTGGTGACACACACCAGTAATCCCGGCACTCAGGAGGCTGAAGCAGGAGGATTGCTGCAAGTTCAAAGCCACCGTGGGCTGCACATTGAGTTCAAGGCCAGCCTGAACTACACAGCAAGACTCTAAACCACACCCTTCATTGAAGAAAAAAAAAAAACCAAAAAAAACTATGAGATATGAGATTTCATTAGTTAAAGGCAATTACTTTCTAATACTAGCATTTTGTATTACAAAAAATATAAATTTAAAAACTATTCCGCTCAGCAATACTCTTTGATTCACATAGCATCTAATTAACCAAATGAAGGTAAAGTCCTGAGAATTTCAATTTAGGCTCTTTATTGAAGTATGAATTCTTTTAATCCTTCTTTTTAGGCCATTAATATGCTATTTAATATTAGGTAATCATTAGATAATACCATCCAAAAACGATTACTTGTAAAGACCTCCAAGGATTTGATTCCTGTCCATCTACCTTAAACACTATCTTTCCTAGTTCTCCAATACTGGTCTTTCCTGTTACCCAGGACTCAGCTTCTCTTCTCAGTAAAGAATTTGGGAGCACCTGATCGAAAGATTCCTTCTACTTTCTCATTCACTATTTTATGACCCATTTTCATTTCCTTTGTCGTATTTATCAATACCAGAACAATTTATTTGTTTGCCTGTATATTTTCTCTCTACGAATTGAAATATAAGCTTTATAGGACAGAAAACTTGTCTCTTTCATCCATTACTAAATCTCTAGGTAAGAGAACAGTGCCTGACTCACGGTAAACTCAGTACATATCTGTTCACTCACTCACGTAACACACATCTGTTGGGTGAGTAAATACATTGGTTGATGAGCTACATACCTATTTTTTAATTATTGTATTTTGTCTTTATTCAAGGGTTTAAAGCCAGACAGATGATCATCCATATAGATACTCAGAGCACAATTGATAAACAACATCAAGATTGTGAAGACTGGTAGTTATTCGGAACTTCCAGGTAAAAGAAGTGAAGGCCATGGAAAACACCAAGTCTCTTTATGGCTTTTACCTTTTAGAAGGACTATGTGACAGCAACTTTGTGTGACTTTGGAACTCTCTCCACACTACAAGATTAAATTTGCTTAAATATGGGACCTGATAATTATTAAACATCCTAAATATTTTCACTTGGACCTAGCCTGAGACTCTGTTCAATATCACTACAAACTGGGAAATTGTGTTTTATATGGTCACTGTTTAAATAAGCATATCACTTATGATGTGACCTACATTTCTGTCAGTAGATGAAATCAGATAATCTAATTTCATTTTGGAGGGAAAACTGTTAGCATCTACAATAATGAGTTTGGGTTCAATTTGGACTAGGGCAAGTTAAAACCTTTGCTGGGACCAACTATGTTAGTTAAGGTGAAGATTTTAATAAAGATCCTCAAAACCCAGAAAATAAAAATATAAATTTATATTTTTCTAGGTAACAGATCTAAATAAGCAGTGTAGGTAAGATCTGCCCTATAAAAACATTCAAAGACTCAAGTTCTTTTTATTTTGTTTCCACCATCCTTAGAGGTATTCTCTCCATGTGGTCACTGTTAAGTCCCAGAAATGGCCATGTCCCAGCTCACGGGAAAGAGAAAGTATAAAGAACTCACAGGCCCAAAGTTTTAAGCCGAACACCTGGAAGTGTCACTTTCACTTGTGGTCACATTGCATTAGTGAAAACATAGCCAAAGGACCTCATCTACCAGGAAGGGAGACTGAAAAATATAATTTCTATATGGACAGCTATTGCCCAGCAACAAATCAACTATAGAAGAATGTGAGTAAACATTTTGCTGGGTGACTAAGGATTTCTACACCCCAAGAAAGAGAGGGTAAGTACAGTGGCTGAACTAGATTGGATGCTACAGCATTCCATAATTCATAGGTCAAAATTCTAATCGCAGTATGTTGATATTTAGAAGGGAACTAAATTACAAGGACAGAGACCCCCCAGGTGGATTAATTTCCTTATAGAAAAGAGACTCCTGAGAGCTCTCCTCACTCTTTCCTCCACGTATACTAGTCATCAGTCTGCAATCTAGAAAATGGTTCTAAGTAGAACCTAACCATGCTGATATGCTGATCTCATATTTCCACATCCAAAGCTGTGAGAAATAAATTTCTGTTATTTATAAGCCACCAGCAGGAGGAATTTTTTATAGTTACTGAGCTGACTAAAACAAGGTCCATAAAGAAAACATTGAATGGGCACTAGAGGCTACAATTAATTAAGAAAAATTGAAATTAAAATAAGTTTTCAAAAACCATGTGTTGCTGATGGCAATTTTATACTTAGTTCATATTAATATTTAAATAGTAACTTATACAGTAGAAAAGCCTTTCTATAACTACAACAGAGAACTGAGAATCGTAACCACAATGTCATGTACAAAAGCATCTTTGTTTGTTCTATATAAAGGAGGTGAAGGCAAAGCATACTAGAGCAAAAAGTCAACTCCCACATGTGAAATGTGTTCCTTAATAAATACCATGGCATGAACTGTCATATTTTAAGTCTACTTCTAAATATAACTTTCTGTTACTCTATGAGTTCAGTGACTCTTGATCTTTTTTAAAATGTAGCTGCTTGCATCTTCTGATTTTTTTGTGACCTTCACTCTGCTGTCATAAAATGGAACACACATAAAATTTTAAATGCAACAAATCTTTTAGTGGACTTAATTTTGATTTGCTTATCCAGATTTAATATTATTATATTATTTGAAACCACCAGGATGTGCTAAATTATGGTTTAAATTTTCTTCTACAGATATTCGGTAGGCTTTCACCTGCAAAACACTGTGCTGGGTACAAAGGATAAAAAAATAAGTGATAGGAAACCTGCTTTTTTTTTTTTCAATTTTCTATTACATTTAATTTATCTGAGTTAAATCTGTTTATGTTGTAATTGTTTCTTCCTAATTTTGAGGTTCTTTATAAGATGATAATATTGGATATTGGTTGCTTTTTCTTTTTTATTTTATGAAAAAAATAAACAAAATTTCCTAAGATAATAACAATAGTTAATATTGTGTATGTCATTATCATCAAAGTAATTACTTAGAGTACAAGACATAGACAAAATGGTTTGTCTGACAAAGGAGAAACAGATAATAGCACAAAACTTTCTATTCAATGACCTAAGAAGAAGTACTAGTATAAATGAAACAAATTAGCATATATATTAAAATATATTTGAAGCAACAGAATGGGTACTCTGGGGAATTACTTGAACTTCTCCCTGCTTATTTATCAATCTTCTATTTTGCTCTTTATTTGTAGTACACATATATACTCATATAAGATAAATCATTGAGTTATTTAAGCTTCTGTGTCTGACTTGTTTCACTTAACTTTTGGCTCTCAAGTTGCATCCGTTTACCTACAAATGCCTCAAGTTTATCTTCTTTGTGGCAAAGTAGTACTACATTGTGTATAGATAATATACTTTCCCTATCTGTTCATCTGTTGATGGATATATATACTGTTTCCAAGTTCTAGCTACTATAAATTGTGCTGTTATAAACATGGGTGCGCATATGATGATTTTAACTTCTGGGAAAAGATACCTGAGAGAGGGATAGCTGCATCAAATGGAATTTGTGTTTTTAGTTCTTTTGAGAAAACTGCACTTCGATTTCTATAGTGATTGTACTAGTTTACATTCCCAACAACAATGTGGAAGAGTTCCTTTTTCCATAATTCTTGCCATCATTTATTATTGTGAGTTTTTTTGATGCTAGCCATTCTGTCTGGGGTAAAATGTAGTTTTACCCCAGATTCTCAGTGTAGTTTTAATTTGTATTTCTCTGATGGGCAGCGATGAGGAGTATTTTTTCTTGTAGTTATTGGCCATTGGTACTTCTGTGAAGTGTCTGTTTCAGCTGCCCATTTTTGATTGGGTCTTTCATTTTGGGTCTTCTATTTTAGGATGTCTAAAATACTCTTTGACTGAGTTCTTCATATATTCCAGATGTTAGTCCTCTGAGGAATAGTTAGCAAATTTTTTTTTCCTGTTATATAGGTTGTCTCTTCACTTGGTTGTTTCCTTTGCTGTGGAGAAACTTTTTAATTTGATGTGATCCTATTTGTTGATTCTCAGTATTATTTCTTGTGCCGTTGGAGGAACTGTGCTTCTTGTGAAGTCAAAAATCATTGTTTCTTTTTAATAGAGAAAGTAAAATTTATAGATAACTGTATGCCTACAGAAGGAAAGCAAAATTGATGAAAGAACTATTTTTAAGTAAATAATGTCTTTTTAATAAACTGAAATATATTTTAATTAATGATCCTAAAATTAGATTTAATATTAGCCACTTTTTGTTCCTATTGGACAAGAACACATTTTAAAACATATAGTTTTTATTTCAGTTTCTGTATGATAATGTTTAAAACTACACATAGCAAGCTATTATCAGTATACTAACTAGAATGCTTCTGTGTGGCAGATGGATGAGGCATAAAGCGGAGAATCAAAGTACACTAAAAGTTTATGCTTTCATTGTGAAAACTTATAATTCCCCGTATTGAGAAACATAGGCAGTCTGGCAAGGAAGTTCACTTTAAAGTTTAAAAAGTCAATTCTTTCATCTTTAACTTGAAAATAATTCTAGTGGCAATTAAACTCTTTCCAAAGACAAACAGAGAATAATGTATTGGTTTTGAGGAGTACCACAGATAATATTATCTTTAACCTCTGAATACTAGACAGGAATCCATCTTAGTTATTTATATATTTTGAAGACAATGCATATTTATAGATATTGTGTGTTTATACAGATACCCTTATAGACCCCTATTTAAGGTTTTTATGGCTCAATCTCTCCCACAAGGTCATAGACATTCATATCTGTATCCATCTTCTTTCTTAATGCTTTGATTCTAGATATTTCTAATAGGCTAGTTTAAAATTCAGTCCAGGGCTGGGGATTTAGCTCAGTGGTTAAAGCGCTTGCCTTGCAAGCACAAGAACCCGAGTTCGATCCCCAGCACCAAAAAAAAAAAAATAAATAAAATAAAATTCAGTCCAAAATCACTATGTACACTATGAAATCCTAGGATAATTCAAGAATGTGTGACTAACATGCCTGCTAGGGTCAAAATTATCTTTAAAGAAGATATGAGCATGAAGTGCCTCCATTTTTCTTCCAAAATTATCTGTTGAGGATAAAAAAAAATTTAATGTGATTGTCAATCTAAAACTGAGAAAAGACAGATGAACTTTGCTGTTTTGGAGTAAATTAGAAAAACGGCCTAATGAGATTTTTTTTTTTTAATTTTTATGAACAGGGTGAAGGTGAAGGCTATGAAGTTCCCCTTGAACTTTACAGATGAGAAATATAGAGACCACACGTAACCAGATTCTTATATTGAAAGACAAATGTTCAACCAATTCAGCCATGTAAATGTATAATGGATTCTCCTCTGTCTTGGTCAGTGTAAACAAATGGTGGTTTACAGGTTTACAATTTATTTTCACTTTGGAAAAATTCTTTTGGTTACTTTTAGGCACTACCTTTCATAAAGTATTAAAATGTACACTTTTAAATAAGTTAACACACCTACCATTTTTTTTTAATCTATGGAGAAAATTAAATCTCCTGGGGCTTATGACTAAGAATCTCATGCTTCATGAAATATCTATCCTTTTCTAAGTATTTTTCATCTTATCTAATTTTCCTGTTTCCCCAGAAGTTAAGACTGAAAACTTGGAATTCATTTTTATTCTGGCCTTCATCTTAGGAGACTGTTTCTTTGTACTAAGCTGATAGTTAAAAGTTTTCAAAAATTTCTGGTTGGTTTGCTGGCTGATTAGTCCACTGAAATGTGTTTCCACAGCCCTCTTCTGTAGTTCTCCATTGCTACACATCTTTTTTAATGTTTGTCTGAATTGAACTATATTTGCCATCTGCTGTTTTAGACTCTCAAATGATCTGAAACCTTTGAATTTTGTTAAATCATTCCTCATTATTGCTCTTTTAGTAGTATCTATAAAGTCTATCTTTTCCTTTCCTTCTTATTTCCTTATGTCTGTCATTTACATACTCTGTTGTCCCTGAGGAACTAAGACAACAAGCAATCAGTTTCAAATGCAAACTCCCCAGCTAAAGTATAGCTGATCTATTTTGAAATAAACTTTCCCTATCATGTTGCCTCAATTTAATGCTTTTTAAAATTCTATTCACTTAGCATGTATATGCAGCCAATTGATGATATTTTGGTCCTTTCAGATTTTTGGACTATATTGATTTGGAAGTTCTTTTCTACAACAGCATTAAAGTTTTACTTTCCATATCATTTCCTTTATTGCTTTAGGTTTCCCTACTTCATTTTTTCAACTCACTCCCACATTTGGTAGAAATGAAGGGTCCAAAAAAGTCATAGGCATGATTTCTTTTCTTCCTGAAAAGAAGTGGAAAAAAGGAAAGCATTCTGATCTAAACCTTTGGGGATAAACCAACAACATTCTTTTATTTCTCCCTCACTTTTATCTGAATACAGGCAAAAGTACAGAATCTTTAGATAGTATCTTGCCTTTCATTGGCAATCACAGGTGGAAAGCTTTACAAAAAGTGTCCAAGATGGACTTTGCTGCAGCTGGGGACTCCAGGATGATTCTATTGATCCATCTGCCGGGCTGACTGAAATGGGTGGGAATAATGAATTTCTCTTTTCAGGAAAGTAGGCAGATACTTTACATGGTAAACCAAGATCCAAGAAAGCAAAAGGAGAAACTTCCAAGTATACAGAGGACTGGCTCCAAAATTGACGTATCGTTTTATCTGTATCTATTGATTGAGGAATTACATAAGGATAGCCAAGATTGAAGAAGAGGGGAATTCATTCTCTTTCTTGATGAGAGGAACAATATGCACATCTAGGCTTGGGTGGAATTGCTTAGTGATTACCACTCACATTCCTTCCATATAGAAAATGGATTAATTTCCAATAAGAACCCTAAAGTCTTACTTGAGCATGGCTTCATAATTTATCTCTAGCTCAGAGTGCAAGATCTCATTTAAATTAGTTTCAGGTATGAATGTTGTTATGGTATAGATCTAAAATGTCCCTCAGAAGTTTCCTGTTTTCAGAGGTGAGGCTTTTGAAAAATGGTTGTATCATGGGGTTTCTATTTTCATCAGTCCATTAATTCACTAATAACTCCGTAGCTGGATGTACTCTTAGGGATGTAGGGCCTGGTCAGAACAGGCATGTCACTAAGGTTGTGACATGGAAGAGTACATTAGTGTCCCTAGTCTCTCTCTCTCTATCTCTCTCTCTCTCCCCTCCCCACCTCCGCCCCACCTCCTGATTCCCATGGGGTGAGCAGTTTTCCTTCACCATGCCCTTCCATCATGCTGTTTCTGCCTTGGAGCCAGCCAACTATAGACTGGAGACCATAAGTCAAATTAAACCTTTCATCTTTTAGTTGTGAGCGTTGCATATTTTGTCCCAGCAATGAGAAGATGACTAACTGGTACCAAGTATAGGGAAATGCTGTGATTATACCTGATCATGTTAAAAGTTCAGAAAGGTTTAAAGATGTGTCTAGATAGCCCAAGAAAGTATAAACAAAGTATAATGGGTGATTGTATTTGGAGCACAGAAGACCAGAATGTTGACAGAAATACAGACAGTGGAGGCCAGGCTCAGGAAGTTTCAGAAGGGAACAAGGGCTTTTACTGGGCATTACACTACAGGTCATGTGCGTTAGGCTCTGGCAAAAAACATGTCTGCATTTTGCTTGTGTCCTGAGAATTTACAGGAGATTTAGGGTGGTGTACTAATTAATCTGGTGGAGGAAATTTCAAAACAATCCAACATTCAGGTTGTGGCATTTGGGTTGTGGCATATGTACTACTTGCTGCTTTCAGCCAAATCTATAGTGAGAATTAGGAGCCAAAAGTAGAACCAAAAAAATGAAAATTTTGCAGTTCTGCCAGAAAGGAGATCCCGAAAAACTGGGGCAAAGGGGTGTTGTTGTTGTAAAGATTAGCGCTAAAAAGAAGTAAAGGGCTTGGCATCCGGACAATAGGAGAGATATGTTTAGGGCATCTCCAGAAATAGCCAGATCCTGCTTATCACAGGCTCAAGAATATACATGGGTAAACTCTTTTGAAAGACTGCTTCGGGAAGAGAATTCCAAAGCGCCCTGCTCATTCAGGGCAGGCTAAGGAAGTGTATGCCAGGATTCAGCCAGACATACACTAGAGGTGGCTGTAGTCATAGTCCAAGGGGACCTGGTGACTGCTCAAGCTGACAGAGGACCTTGGCATCATCCATGTGGTGCTGGTTTTTCAGGCATGCACAATGTGAGAGCTGTGGGCTCATAGAAGATTTCGCCCAAATTTCAGACCATTTGCCCTTGAAAGAATGATGTGTGAAGTCTGAGAATGAAAGCAAAGAGATATGGGAGACCTCAGGAAGTTGGACATGCTAGGAATGTAGAATATCTGTTGAAAAAATCTCAGGCAGTGAACAGAGCCAGCCCAAAAGAGAGGCCAGCGGGACTGTAACAAGCAAAGCCACAAGGGCAAGGCTGCCCAAGCCCTTTGGAACTCACAGCTCATCCCCACTGCCCTGGGTGCTAAACATGGAGCTATAGGATTTAATGTTTACCATACTAGGATTCAGCCTTTGGTCAGAAGGTTTTCTATCCCTCTCGTCCTCCATTATGGACTTGAAATATTTATCCTGTGTCATTGTATGCTGGCAATATTTAACTTTCTTATTGATTGTCACAGGGGCTTACACTGAGTTTGCTTTGAGTTTCAGAGAAGACTCTGCACTTGGAGTTCTCAACAATGCTGGAACTTAACTATTACTTTGGTGACTTTTAGAGATGGACTAAATGCATTTTACATAATGAAATGAGCATGAGCCTTTTGAAGGTCAAAGACAGAATCTCGTGATTTAATTCTAAAATGTCCCCCCAAAATCTTATGTTTGAAGGTGGGTCCTGGGGGTGGGTCCCCGCCTCCTTCTTCTTGCTGTGCTTTCTGGATGCCAGAGTTGAACAGTTTTTCTCCCCAAATTCCTTTCCACCATACTGTTTCTGCCTTGGAACCAGCCAGCCATGGACTGAACCCATTGTAGCCATGAGCCAAAATAATCCTCCTGTGCTTTAGATTGTGGGTGTTGAGTATATTGTCCCGACAGTAGGAATGTGACCAGTACAGATGCAGCTAATCAGATGCAACTCCATTTAACCTAAAGACCTATGCACTTAAAAATACAATTCATCCGACCCTTACATAACCAATGTTTAATGGCAAGAAAGAAAAATATTTGCTAAGAATGGGAATCACAGCCATGAGTTCATACAGCTGAGCAAAAAAAGTGGGAAAAGGAAAAGATAAAATGAAAGGATAAAATAAAGCAAAATGCAGCTGAGAATATGATTTTAGGTTTCTCATCTTCACCAGATTGGTCTCCAGTTCTCTCTGAGAGCAGTTCTGTGGTCTACTTAGTTCGCTCTGTAACATCTCAGTACTTTCTTCCTGAGATTGCTTTCCTTTTGTTTAGAAAATGCCCTTCATTTCCAACCGAGTAGCAGTGTCAGTTTACTTCTGTTGTGGCTTGTGTCTAGATGTCCCCCCGAAGCCTCATACTGTCATAGGTGGAGCTTTTTCAGAGGTGGCTGGATCTAGAGTGTGTGATTACTAAATTAGACCACTGATGGGTTTGGGACAGTTCTGCTGGGATCAAGGATGTGATACTAGGATTAAGGGTGCTGGGATTAAGAGTGAGAGTGCTACCCCCGCTAAGGGCAGATAGCCTGGATAAAATATAAAGGACAGAAAGAAGCTTTCCTACCCCTTGCGTGCCTTGCTGCCTTCTGCCTGCTGTGAGCAGTTTCTCCTCTACCATGCCACTCTGCCTTGGAGCCAGCCAACTATGAACTGAAACCTCTATGAACTATAAACCTCTTCAAGTTTGGGTGTCCAATATTTTGTCCCAGCAATGAGAAAAGCAACTAAGACAATTTCCTACCTACAGAAGGTAAGATCTCAAAGGCAGTTTTTAGTTTGCAATATCTTTGTCCTTTAGGGTTCATTTGCACGATGAGTTCTCTAGTAAACTTTCAAGCTTCCTGAATTTACTGTATAAATTATTGAGGCTCACTCCTTGCCCTTAAAGTTTCATGTTTTAGGATTTTGATATGGTGGCACCCACTTTTGTGAACTAATTTCTGTATCACTCAACATTCAGTAAGGGAAGTAGAACCATTATAAATGCAGGATAGGGGACCTGTTAAAGAAATTAGACCACAAGTAATTGTGGGAAGAAATGGGATAATGAAGACCCAAAGGGAAAGTTGGAGAAGCAGAAGAATCATCAGCTGGTCAATCAGCGTGGCCAGGTACAGCCAACTGCTGAAATGAGACCATGAAATGTGCTGGCAGAGAAATGGATAGGATGCTCTTGGTTCTCTGAGTACCCATCCAAGCAATTGTGCTATTACTGTGTAGTTGCTGGTGCTCAGAAGAACCACTATTCAGGGAGAGGTGCTAAATTCAAAGTGGAGGAGAGAAGGGAAAACTTGGGACGTACCAATAACTCTGTGGCTATCTGCTACCACAAAAAATTTTCACAACCTGTGGCGAATATTTTCTGCTTCACTTCCATCTCTCAAATTTCTAAATTTCTTTTTTGTTCAGTTGTACCCTGATACAAGGAAGGGATACTATGAAATGGTGGTCCCAATTTTAGCAAGTTGTTTAAAGATTTATTTAGCATAGCCAGGAAGAGTAAGCATTGTTTTCAAAAACTACAGTGATACAAAGGAGCTCATTGAAACTTCCCTGAAAAGCCAGTACATGAACAGTTTTACATCTTGACAATGCAACAGTTGTGCAGGCAAACAAAGGTTTACATGTCAGCTTTATGTGTGAACATTATGCACTTTTTGAATATTAATCAAGATACTATTTATATAGGCTATCCAACCTACAGACTCTCAATAAAGGTTTTTCAAAATTCCTAATTCTAGTACTTCCATGATAAGGAAGTAGAGGCTTAAGAAAATTCCTTGAAGCATCAACATTTTTTCTGATGTAACTAGTGCCCAAATTTGACATCTAGTATGAGGTTCTGCTAACCCTAACCCTAATTATACAATTCTAAACACTAAGTCCTCAGACTGCTAATCAAAGCATTTAGTCGATTCTCCCTTGCCTCAGTGCAAGACAGGCCTGAAAAGAAACTCCAAAGCTCCGTGAAACTTCCCCAGACCTTTGTTACAATTGTCTCTCAATTTGGCTTTTCTTTCTACCCAATCCTGCTTTATTCACTCTTCAACAGCTGTTTATCTAGAGAACATTTGTCAGTAAAATTTCCTCCATAAACTTCTGTATCACAAAGTCTGTTACTCAGAAAAACCAGTCTTGTCAGATGTTATTTTACAAAATGGAGAGGGGTGAGGAGAGCAGAGAGGAATCATCCAAGGTCAAATATGTTAAATATATATCCATGGAAATACTGCAGGAACATAGAGATAGCATGTAACATTTACCAAAGAGTTTAGAATGATGCTTAGATTAGATTGCTTTGCTGTATAAAAGATGCTACTGGTAACATAGAGACAGAACACCAGATTTACCTCTTTTCTTCTCATGAGCTTACCTGCGGTCAACGTAGTTCTTCTTCACTACTGTTTCATGTTGTACAGACTCATAACTGTCAACTGCATATTAAAAGAGAGATACCAACTTCAGACATATAATGACAATGACACTCTTCCTAAAATTGTACTTATCACCAATCTCACTAAACAGAAAATAAGATTCCAAGTGTTTTTAATATAAAATGGACTTCTTAAAGGCATAGTCAGAATAGACTGAAGGTGTATTCATTTGAAACAGGGGCAGTGCCTCCAAGGCTGTCTAACATGAAGAAAGAAGAAACATGAAAATATTTTGACTACTTTGAGAGGTATCTATTCCTTAATCATTCTTGCTGTATTATTTGTAATGTGCTAAGAAGTGGTGTGATTCAAATATTAGGAAATTATTGCTGTAAATCACAGGAATATCCTGAGAAAATCTCAGGCAGAAATACATATTTAAGCAATTTTTACAACTAGTTATGTTTACACTCTAGAAATGACTCATCATGTTCTATTGTGTAAATACATATTTAGATTAGTAAAGGCCTTTATAAAGCTATGAATTAAAGCCAACTGTAAGTATTGGAGTTAATCTTTTCTGCCTGCTTTCAGCACCATTTTGAGTGAGTGGGGTGAAATTGGACATTGTGTGTGTATAATGATGAAAAATGGTGGGCTACAATAAGGAATAATTCTTTTGATTTCCAGAACATAATGGCCTATGAATTATGTTTAAAATTAATGAAAGAGAAGATAGAGAATGATTTGAATCTCATCAGTAGCTATTTTTCTCTTTCTCTGAGGCAGCAATGAGCCATTTTCTAAGAGATTTGAACTTTTGTCAGCAAGTCCCTGTAAGCTTCTAAAAGGTCTTAATTTGAAGCTGAACCTTTTTAATGATGATTTGTTTTACTTGAAAGGACAAACAAATAAGCGGTTGGACTTTCTGAGAGGTTTTCATTATATGAAGACGATTTCTTTATAAATCTAAATAAGTTTTAACATGTGGGAAGATGCGTACATCACAGCATATCCTCTTCCCAAGAAAGAATCATCCTCTTTCAACTTTACAAGGTGCCATAAAGGAGAGAATTTTTTTCCCGCAAAAAAAAATGTTGGATTCAAAAGCAGTTGAAGAAAAAGTTCTTATGTTTTAACTTTATTCTCTAGCACTTCATAAAGAAAATTTATTCAATACATTTGTGTCGATTCTAGAACTTTTGTTTTATGGTACAGATTAGTTTATTTGATCTTAACATGGAACATGTTAAGAAAACAAGGAACATGTTAAGAAAAGGATACTTCAAAAAATACATTTTTAGGTACAAAATAACCATGTTGATTATGATCATTATGTATATAATGTACCATTACATGTTCTTGGTAAAAATAAAAAATTTAAAAAAAATACATTTTTGGTGGTAGAAAATGATGGTATCAGAGATAAAACTGCAAGGAAAGGAAAAGGCCTGTAACATGCTGTAACTACCTCTCATATGTGCTAATGCAAATATCCAATGTCTATGCTTAAGCATCAGAAAAACATCAGTTCTTTTTTCTCAAAGGCACATCCCTCATCTTCAGTCCTATAGCTCTTTAAAGAACAAACCAGGACAGTCTGCTCACAAATGAATTGTCTTCCCTAAAAGGAAACTCCTATAAATTTCCACTATACATCACGAGTAGCTTCTCCTAGTTTTGCATTTCCCAGAGTATAGTGGGTGAACCACTGACTGTGAAAAAGTCAACTTGCAGTGACATAATATTCTCTTATTTGGTATTGTTTTCAATTTAGGTTATAGTTACCTTTGATTTAATATTTTTATTTATAATAGTAATACATAGTTTAAGTAAATTTGAAGAAAAGAATTGATTTAAATTATTAGCTAAAGGGGGTTAGGGATTTAACCCAGTGGTAGAGTGCTTGCCTAGCAAGCGCAAGGCCTGGAGTTCCATCCCCAGCAACCCTCCGCCCATCAAATAAAATAAAATATTCGCTAAAATATGAAATATTTATGAACAAGATCATTCAGAATACTGTTCCAATAAACTATAAATGCTATTGTATCTCCTGATATTTGATAATATAAAATCATTTTAACGTTTTTCTCTTTTTTCTAAGATTCTGTCCAAAGTATTATATATTTTCTCTATACCTTATTTTCCCAATAACTTCATTTGTTTGAATAGTTATTTACGTATTAGAGTTTTAGCTAATATTTTATGTAGATTATAAAATTTGAATTGTTGTTCTACTTCTACTGCACTCCTGCAAACTCAACACAAAGTTTATGCTGGTTATTGCATTGCAGAACACTCGTTAATAACCACCTTGCCATTGGCCTGTTGTTTCTGATACAGGCCACAGTTCCTGCCAGCGTTACCCTGCAAAACGAAGGTTTCAGAATGCTCGGTTGCTGAGAACAAATATTCAGGGTCTCCTACTGCTCACCAAGTGTATTCCGTTATTTAATAAGATACATGAATAATTTGTGGCCTCATTTCCCAGCCCTGAGTGTCTTTTACCCTGTCTTCTTCATTTCATTCTGCCACAAAACTGTGTCTCTATTTTTTTGTAATATATTACTCTAGATTTTTGTACATCACACACTCTCTTCTGTTGATTTTTATCACAATTATTTCCAGTTGTGTTCATTAAATATATTAACGCTTCAAATAATAATTTTGATGTTTTTTAGGCTACAAGAGATCTTGGTTTCTACATGTGTAAAAATGTGGAGTCTTTTTTCTTCCTACAAATATGGAAGATTATTTTTAACATAAAAATAAAAATTAACCTATTTTAAAGAATGTTTTACTTATAAAAATTTTTAAATTGAGTGGAAAATAGACTTATTATTATAGAATTTCAGTTATTTATTACATTCTCAGTTATTAATATGTATATTATCTAAGTCTAGAATGATCTATAATAATTTTAGTGACTCATATGAGAATGTAAATAATAAAGGCTATACTTTCAGGGATCATTTCTATAGTTGGAGAATGTAAATAAATTTTAGTTTTAATTTCACCAAAACATAGTTGTTACTTTAAGCATATAATTGAGTAACAAAATCAAAGACAGACTTCTTGCCATTCTGAGCATTGTTCTGAGGACTTAATTTACCAGTGTTGTTATTAAAATGAGGCACTAAGACTGAGAATAATGTTTGAGATTTGTTTTGATCATTGAAGCATATAATGGAAATATTACTTTCTGTGACCTGGACAATGTTACTATTAATAAAGTTGAATAATTATTAATATTTTTATTAACAAATTATAGTTTTATAGGGTTTTTTGTTGATATTGTCCAAGTCTCACAAAAATACTGATAATAGGTAGGGAAATTTATATTTCTGAACTTTTGTGTATGTATAACATCCAAATAATGTCTAAAACAACAATAACTTTCCTTACGCCATATAAGAGATGACAATGTATAATGATTACTCATACTTCTTCTCTTAGGCCTTTAAACTTTGTGTTAAATTCTGAGTGCTAACAGTAATTAACTGGCATCTGAAGGAGGACGTATGGGAGAGTAGAGTTGCTCATAAAGTTACAGTGACATGAACTTTGAGATATTATAAGATGATAAAAAGAGCTGTACATATTTTTAGAATCAGCAAGAGATTAGGCAGTGAGGTGCTAATAAATAGCCAACAACCAGGTCTCCAGAAAAAAAAAAATTCCTACTTTTAGCATTTGTTAGTTTCCATTATATAAATACCTTCTCTATGGCTAATTTCCAGTTACATATAGAACATCATTGGGTGCAGGGCTGAGAGGAGATACACAGCCATATAGTGTGTTGGATCTTTCAGGCACCATAGTCTAGGTGACATGTAGCCAACAAAAATTTTCTTTTCACAGTTTCGGAGATTAAGAAGTCCAAAATAAAGTTATCCATATTGCACGTCTGATAAGGGATCCCTGCCTCACCCACAGAAGGTCCTTTCTTTCTGTGTTTTCATGTGGCAAAGGGGCAAATGAACCTTCTGGTTACCCTAATCCCTATCTTGAGGGCTTCAGCTTCAAGATCTAATCACTCTCAGAGGACCTACTTCAAATGTCATACCATGGGGGATTAGGATCTTTAATTTCCAAATTTTTGAGGGTTATGAACATCGATCTATAGCATCTCATAGAAATGTGTAGTATTTCAATCATGGAGCTATAAATTAAGTAACCTTAATCATAGGTAAGAGCAAAATGCGGTAATTAGAAAGTGATAGGCTGTTTTATAATTTTGTTTTTAATGTAATTTTCTTAAAAGTTGTATAGTTCAAGTTTTAATAAGGCCTATTTAAGAAGTTTGCAAATTTCCTGAAAATTTAAAAATTAGTTTCTGTAACCTGGGATATCCCAGATCTAGCAAACCACTAGTTTAAAGGAAGATACCAGTATTCTTTCTTTAAATATTTGAAGATGCATCCTTGGGAAGAATAAGTAAAACTAGCATTTTATTCCAGAGGGTAACACCACTAACATGAAACATAAGATAGCTGACTTTAAACCAATTTTAAGACCACACTTTTAACAGTGAAAGTTGCCAGTTGTTAGCTTTTCTGGGTATTAAATTTTCACTGACTGTATCCAAAGTAACACTTTTTAGTGAAATGACCAAGAAGAAGCTACATTCTCTTGAAGAAGGAGTTCAGAATTGTGGAGAGGATTGTTCCTATACATTGCTTTCCTAACTCTAAGGTTTGAATTATTGCTTTGATTATCTAATATTTGCTTTTAGAAGTTTTTGATTCATGATTTCAAATCAAGTGTTTCAAAACTTCATTCTTTAAATTATTTCTACTGAGCCTCGTGGGTGTAGGTCTGCTTAAACACAAACTGTGTAGAAAAGTATGCATCTCAGTGCTTTCCCTGCTTGCAAAATCTTATAAATATTAGCACTGCCACAGAACCTGTCAGACTGGTGTCCCCCAAAGAAAGGGAAAAAAAGGGCGTAGGCAAATAGATATTCCCCCCAGGTCTTCTAAAGCGAAGAGAAAAAAGGAACAGGAAAAAGAATGTGTCCACTCTTCCCTCAAAGTCTGTTTCCCTTGGCTCTCAAATAATTTAAACCAGGTGGGAGAAAAAAAAAAAAAAATGAGATTAGCAAGGAGTAGCCGTATTTACAGATTTTTCTACTTGTAGGCATCTCTAAAATAAGTGCCCAAAATGGAAGAAAAATCACCAGAATTCATGCTCTGTCTGCATTTAGATAGAAAATTGAGAGGCATCCATAAATGAGAATCAGCTAAAAATACAGCTGTCATTTCAGAAATTTGAATATGCATGCACTTTATTTCCAACTTTTTTGTGACTTCCAGAGTATTTTAGTACTGTGTGGAGATTCAGTTTTAAAAGCCATGAGATGATAACTTAGAGAAACACACACACACACGCACACACACACACTTATTATGTAACGGGGGTATGCATTTGGACCGCAGATGCCCAACTGCTAACTAACAGCAGAATAAAGACTGGCCTCTCTGCCATCGCTTTATGTTCACCCTTTTCACCTTAAAATTTAAAGCTAGATTCCTGCTGAGCCCCATCTGGAGGTGTCACATGTGCCAATCACCTAAGGAGTGTCTGTAACTTGAGGTTCGCTGACACTGAGTTTACCTGGCCTGTATCACCCCGCTTTCATGATTGAGGAGAATAAGATAAAAGTAACTGAGGTGATTTTCAAGATTTGCAAAGATATTCCATTGCCAGCTCTTACAATGTTGTTTCCAGATTCTCTGAAGTGATGCCCAGATGAGTAGAAGTTTCCATTTTCCCAAAGCTACAGATAACTTGGACTGCAGGAAAAGCAGATCTTCACAGACCATCTCACGATGAGGTAACACTAAGCAGGAGCAATTACCTCACGATAGCAACAGCCTGCCCCTCTAAGCAGAAACTGTCGTCTCATGATGAGAACCCCAGAGCCCTGTCAGATGAGCATGGCTGAACAACCAGATCACACTTGACCAGGATTATATACACTGCCAGGTGTACATACTCCCCACATCCAAACTCTCAATGCGCACTTTTGTTCCTTCTTCTACAAAAACCCCCAAGTTGTCTCAACTCCTCAGAGACAGATCTTGAACCTCCTTTTCTGTGCTCGCCGGCACGGCCATGCAGCTCCTTTTCTGTCCTCCACCACCACGGTCTCTTTGAGTACATTACGGGGTGGATGATCCCCTGTCCTGGTCTTCTATGGGGACACCTGAGCCAGGGTTTTTGTCCTAAAAGGCTGGTAACATTGAGATTGATTTACATCTCCCTTTTATCAAAGTTTTGAAGCACCAAGTTTTAATATGTTCTTCTTGAAGCAAAATTTTTATTGAATATCTGGATAGATTAGCTACTAACATTAAGATTGTTGTTACACAAACTGTAATAATGAGTAATGAAACTGGTATTTTGGAACATACAATTTCACCTACAGAAGAGCCTGCAACCATTTCCACTAGAATTCAGCAAATGTAGCAGAAGAGAAGTCCCTAGGGTCTCGAACTCCCTTTAGAAGCCTCCAAAAGTAGTCGACAATTATTTTGAAGACCAATGTCTCATTTTTCATTAACACAAAAATTGTAGCTTTTACTCTATAACCCACACATATTTTTATAACCGAGTGAAAATGTAAATGCATATCTAGGGTTACTCACATGATAGGAAGATGCACCATGTATATCCGCAGCTTCATATATACCATGGCATAGCGTTCTGTATCTTTGATGTTACGTGTGTCCAAGTTTGAGAAACACTAACCTCCAGGATTGGCAAGTCATCTATTCATCTACAAACCTTTTGTACATGCAGGAAAATATGTACAATTATCATATATCAATTAAAAGTAATTTTAAAAAGAGAGAAATCATTTTAAGTTTTCCCAGATCAAGACAGGTCACCAGAACATGACTTTATTTTCCCTTTTGTCCCCCCAAATCACTGGAGACAAAGAAGAAACAATTAGAAAATGAGAAAAAATTTGTAGCACTATTGAGCAGAGGGTTTTTTTTTTAATCTGAATATACTAAACAGGTGAATGTAGGTGGGAAAACTTAGCAGACCTCAGTAAGCTTTAATACGATATAGGAAAAGAGAGATTTGCTCTGAAGAGGCTATTCCTATCAGAACTCGAGAATAACCTCATCTAAGAGACAGAAACACTACATGGGGATAGTCAGCAGGGTAAATAAGTTAAGGGACTACAAAACAGCCATGCCAATCCCTCGCTCTGAAATCTGCCAAACTAGCACTACATCTGCTAGAAACTCCAGGGGGGGTGCTGACATCTTGTTCTAAATGACTACAGCTGTGAATAAACTAACTCTTGAGCTCAGAGAGCAGCCCCCTGCCACACCTCAAAACACAGTGCTGTAAGTCTTCAGCTCTGTATCTCGGTGAAGGGCCCTATAATTGCCAACGCTCAGAATGATTTTCATATGTGCTTGTCATTGCCAGACTGATGAAGCAGACTCTGAAAGTGGAAGAAAGTATTTATGCAAGATTCAGGCAATACTTTAAAAATGAGAATAATTAATAGAGTCAGTATCCCTGAGGCCATCACAAAAATAAAATAAAATAAAATAAAATATTCTGGAACTTTAAAGCACAATAACTGAAATTCAAATCCTAGTATAAGCACTAATTAAGAGAGACTATTCAAAAGAAAAAGAATGTGCACAGAGAAGAAATATAGAAGAAATATTGTTGGAAAGTTCCCATAGATGTACATATGCAGTACAGATTAGCTATTTTGTCTTATTCTTCACAATATAAATTGAAAATCCCTGCATTATCCTTTACATTAGAGTTCTTCTAGTAAAAATAGATTTGTTCCTAATTTTTATAAACTGGAAATTTGTGATCGTATACAAAATCTTATACTCATATTCATTAAATAGACCAATTCAGTACCCGGCTTTCTAATACCCTCCTGAAGAGATGCACGTCAGTAATCTTTCACCTAATGAATTCCATCTTTCACAAATATTCTAGAAAGTTTATCTTCCCATGTCCACTTTACATATGAGAAAACTGAGGCTGAGAAAATCGAGGAGAACATAGAACAAGTAAATGGCCTGCGGGATATGAATCAAAGATTTATCTAGTACTGGAGTCATTTATCTAAGACTCTCTCCAATGTTTTGTAAGAGTTTCTAAAGGAAATGCAAAAATAGCTTAAGATTTTTTCACATAGCTTCAGTTTAAGCTATGTTAATAAAATTCTGGAATAAAAACTCCATGAAAGAGGCTAAACAATATCTTTGTATACATTAAATATGAAGTTGAGAAGTACAGATAATGTTCTCTGAACCTCTGAACACAAATGCATTTTTTGTTTGTTCTTTTTAGTATTGTTGTACCAAATATCATGATCGCTGGTTGATTTGTATTAAAATACTATATATAATGAGTTGATTTTGACAATCAAGTAGAAAAGATGTTTTTTAACTTAGGTTTCACAGACAAAGAAAACAAAGTTTCATGTTTAGAAGAAGGAAAATGAAGGTAAACTTACCTACCTCGGCTCAAAAACAAAGGAGTTCATTTTGGGGAGTTTACTGAGCTATATCCCAAGCTCTGTTTCCTTTGGTTTTAGACAGGGTCTCCCTAAATTGCTTGTGCTGGTCTCAAATTTGGTACATTCCTAACTCAGTCTCCCAAGCAGCTAGGATTACAGGTACGTGCTGTAGGGACAGGGGTCCCCATAGGTAGGGAAAAGATAGGGTAAAGGTCTCGTTAGGCGTTATTAAAAATAAACAATTTTGACCTCTATAGTCAGACTCTGCTAGACAGCTATAATCAAATAGTTAGAAACATAAAGGCAGCTATATTCCAATACTTGGTTCTGAGAAGGCCTCAGGTGATCTGATTAACATAACGAAAACAAACTCCCCCTTTTGATTCTTACATCTACATACCCTGGCCCTAAGGCACCTGCCCATTAAATTTGCCCTGTGCCAAAAGATAAAGATCACAGGGCTGAGGGAAGTCGAGGCAGAGGTGACAGACAAGCCCAAGAACCAATCAGATTCCAAGGGCTGACCCAAAGAAAACCTCAATAAAAAGGGACTACAACTAAGGGCCCACAAGTATTTCGCTTTCGAATGCTCCCTACTGGTCGAGTAGCTCTCTATCTTCTCTCTCTTCCCCCTTTTCGCCATCTCAAAATAAATTGTCTTCTGTTAACGTAAACTCGGTTTCTTAAATTCTTCACTGTAGCTGGGTTTACGATCGCCGGGAAATGTATTTTCTAGCAGAACAACAGGTCACAGTCCACCTTCGGAGGTAACAGTTGTCATTTGAGTAGCACTGTAGAGCAGCTTTTCCCAAAGTATGTTCCATGGGATAGCTTTCCAGCAAGAGAGCTGACTGGGGACCAAAAGACTGAGAAGTCTTTAATAAAGAAATTTATTTCCTGGTTTAAATTAATATTTTGGAAATGTGTGTAAGTGTAGAAACTTTTTTCTGACAATATTTGCTAACATTTACCAGAAATGATGCTACAAAATATTAACAACCTTATTCTGTCCTCACCCAAATTCTGTGAAGAAAACCCCTTCTTCGCATCAAGCATTTGCACTCTGGTCTTCAGATGAAAACACAGAGATCTCTTCTCGGCCCACTTTGGCTGCAGCTCTTTTTATTCCCACCAGCACCCTCATGCTCCGTTTAGTTTTTAACCCGGGTGTCCCACGTTGGAGAAAATTGCTTGTGCTGCCACTTCACGCAGCACTTCAGGATTTTGTTCCAATTTTGAGAAAGAATTCTTGATAACAGAATTGCTGTGTTAAGTATTTGTTTAAAGCTAAAGCAGAAAACCACTCATGAGTAACACAGGCAGTTAAATGGTACCATCTGGAGCAAGAGGCATCTGTAAGTATCCTTATTTAAGAACCAGTTTACAAATAATAACAGACCCCTGGAATTAAGCAGTTAGCTCCTTTGTCATGGATAACAGCATTCAGGGGAAATATCTTGCTTCATTGCTTTTGAATCTTCGCTAACAGAAATACTAAGGTATTTTGGCTGTTTCTTTAGAAATACCAAGATGAGGATCACTTAAATCAATAATACTAAAAGTAACAGATAATCCAGTTGATGTATTCCGGTTTCACTGACAGGCACAAAGAACAAAGTTTATGTTTAGGAAAAAAAGCAAGGAAATTAAACTGACCTAGATCACAGCTCAAGAAAGAATGAAAGGATGGATTTTAGGGGGAAAATCTAAAGATTCACTTCATAATAAATAGAAATATTGTATAAAATCAACAAAGTTTCTTCTAGTCATTGCTTTTGCAAATTGTTTTCATTTTATGTTTTGCTTGTCTGAATAGCATTCATCAGAATTGTATCTTGATTATTTTGTGCCGTCCATGGGATATTTTATGTGCTCAAGAAATACAGAATGGCCATAAACAGATACAGGTGGATGCAAAAGCAGGAATACGGTCAAGGACTATTCCTTCACTTAAAGTAATACACAGCACCTTGAGATGTAGAAAACTGGGGCTCACTGGTACACTGCTATCTGTCTTAAAATACTAATATTTGTACTGAAGTAAACAAACAGACATTGCTCATGACTGAAGAGGACTGTCCTGGTCCCTGGGCACCTGAGGGCTTGCAAGACCATATCAAGGCTTACGGGTATCAACATTTCTAGAAGCTCTGCCTCAAAAGATTAAAATGTTCTTCCTCTTTCATTTACACTTGGTCAATTCCATCTGTCATTTGTCAGGTTCGTCAGTTGTGTAGACCCCATTGAAAGCAGCATTTTTGGTGTGAATTTGTGTATCTCCTTCCAGTTAGCACTGAACATGTGTGCCAATATAATGAATCTTACCTCCTTTTGTGGAACCTATACAGCACCTTTTATAACTAGTATTTCTTTTCATTGCGAATGTTTTTATGTTTCCTCTGTGGGTTAAATAGTGGCTTCTAGGGCCAAATTAGATGTGACTACGTATATATATCATTGTTATACAATACTAAAATCCCTTTCACAGAAACACACACACACACACACACACACACACACACACACACACAACCCTCTAACCAAAAAAGTAAAGATCCTAGATCTAACTGTTACAGACAGTTAAGTTAGGTAGAAATAAATAGACGGACCAGGATGAGCCTTCAAGGAAGTAAGTGCAGAAGATGAAAACACATCAAAAGTATGGCTGAAGGCAAATCTGAAGAAGGCCAGGTATCATGATGGAGATGCAATAGCCAGGCCTACATGGTCCCATAGATAAAAAGCAATTTGAGATTATACTGCAATTAGTGTCACCTGATCCAGTGGGCCCAGCTAGGCATCAGACACATACATGGGTGAACAAAACATCTGGACCTATCCCTTCCCAAAAATGTTTTTGGTCTTTCTATTTTAGAAGTTATAGATAAGCTAAAAGTTAATGCTGCTCACTCTACACCCCTGCTACATGTCTCACTTTCCTATTGGATCACTATTAGCTAAATGACTATAATGATCCTATCGGTCGATTGTAGTTTGACTCATGCTAGATCCACTTTGTGATTTTGCTCTATAAACCATTCTTGGAGAAAGCTTCTGTGGCTTACCACTGGGGACACCTTCTGTCTCTCAGGAGCTTTCTCTTAGTACACCGTTCCTACTCTTAACCTCTGTTGTCTTTGAAATTCATTCTTTCATATTTGGGAGACACAAACTTGGCACATCTGACATCTAACAATTTGGGAGTTGTTTTCCCTCCCACCACACAACTTTACTAATTTGTTGAGAATCTCTATGTTTGATTATCTCATTATTCCCAAGTGTCATGTAAATCTTATATCCTATTTTTTCTCTCTCAGTTTTCTTAAAAGAAGGTCTCTCAAAAGAGTTGAAGTGATGAAGATGGGAGCTGTTTGAAATACAAGAATGTAAAGAAAGTGTGTAAGTGACCAAACCAACCAGAGGATATGTTTTATACATACATAAGCAATGGACAAACAATATTGAATATTAGATTGTTCCTTATTTGTCTGCATGATATCTGTATAGTGTGTGTGTATGTGTGTTTGAAAGGACATTGTCCCTACTAATGTGCCATCAGTTGGACCGCACTATAGAATGGAAAACACAATCAAGTCCATTTCTTCTTGATGTTTTAGTAGGAGCATTTTTTTTTTTTCCGTATCCACCCAGCCTCTCTTCCCTGATGGCTTAGCCCCTTTCAAAGGTCTACTGTCTAGGGTCAAGCAGTATAGAGGCCTTTCCAAGCCCTACTTCTTTAAATTTTTAAAAATTTTTCTATTTATTAAAGAAGGTGGTTAATTTAAGACTAGATGGAAGCTATAGAAACAGCTATATAAATGCCGTGTCTTCTCCTCAGGTTCTGTCCCATAACACAACTGTGCACTGTCCTCAATCAAATACAATCCACAGAACAAGGAGGTCACAGGAGGAACATTTAATGTCAGTTATTGTTCTGAAGATAGTGACAAAATAATCTGCAATGTCCAAGCAGCTGTGGCTTGACCCCATTTCCTCACTGAGTCTCTTACCCACCTTTGAGGTCCTCAAGGAACTTGAAGTACTAACAGTTGCTTCTGCAGGAAGAGGAGGACAGGACTAGAAAAAATTCCCCTAAAGTCCAGTTCATCAAAATACACTTCATGTTTAGTAGTTGTGCTTCAAAGATTAGGGGCTCGTGGGTGGATTTTTCACGATATTCATACAGTGTGCTTTTAACTTTTTCAGGTGTCTTTCCCTCTACCCCCATTTCATAGCTCCATATATCTTCCGGCACCTGGAGTGAGCATATTATATTTTTTGCTTCTTATGGATGGTACAAAAACTTTCTATTTCAGTAACTCTTAAGATGTCCTTTATATATTATGACACATTTTAGCAACTTGGGTAAAGAGAAAAGAAAGCATTCAATAATATAGTGGATTTGCAAATAGATACAATATGTTAGCTTTGCATAATACTCCTGGGAATCAAAAGGTTTAATTTACAGAATGAATGACTGCAAAATGCAGTCTTTAAATATACACAGAAAGTCTTCTGAAAATGAAAAGCAACTTGGGAACCATTTTTTTCATTTTTGCATAAATTCCTTAGAAGCTTTCATAAACTCATCCTTCTTCCTCAAGGTAAATGTGTTCAAAAGAAACATGTAAAAAGCTCAATAATTGATCTGCATGGACTTAAATGGAAATGACTTATGTATGTTCATCATGCAGGGTGTGGAGGGAGGTGCAGATTGTAAATGCATAAAGACGAATGAAGCCTTTATTATAATCGGAAGGATAATGTTAATGAGGAACCTTCCTGGTGTTCATGTGATTTATTTTTATAGAACAACATATAAATTAACTTATTCAATGGTTGATTGTGAGCGTTATTTGATTTTGACATGACATTTTCAGTTTTAGTGCTAAATCAAAATTTAGTATTAAGTTGTAAATTAGAATTCTAAATTTGGTAATTTGAAAATACACTTTATTAGAATGAAAGTGATGTCATGACCAGTCTCTGAATCCTCTAGAAACCTTTTAATTTCCACAGGAGTAATAGTATTTGCAAATATGTACATAACCACAGATCTGCTTTGGAAATCCTGATACAAATTTGTGAAATAGGTGGAATTATATTAGATTACTTAATTTCTTCTCTTTTTTTTCAGTACTGGGGATTAAACCCAGGGCCTTTGCAATGAGCTACTTCTCTAGCCCTCTTCAAGATAAAAAATATTTCACAGCAGGGTTTCATTAAGTCACTAAGTTTCCCAGGCTGGCTCCAGTTTGTGATCCTCCTGCCTTGGATTATAGACATGGACCATCACACCTAGCAAATGATTTAGTTTCTATATTATATCTGACCTCAGTAGCACCAAAAAAAAAAATAGCTAATGTTGAAATTTATTTGAAAACCTTGAGTCTTTCTGATTTATACGAAGATGCATTATGTTAATTTACATGAAAAAGAAATGTAACCAAGAGGTTAGAATGAATCTTTTTTTTTTTTTTTTTTTTTTGGTGCTGGGGATGAACTCGGGCCCTTGTGCTTGCAAGGCAGGCACTTTAACCACTGAGCTAAATCCCCAGCCCTAGAATAAATCTTTAAAAATTAAGACTATAGAAAAAAACATTAGCTATTTCTCCAGCTTCTTCATGCTGAGTGGAACACCCCTTTTACAGACACACACACACACACACACACACACACACACACACACACACACTGCCTCCTAACCCAATCCTGGCACCAAGAAGGACTCAACATTTCCCAGATACTCTGGTGGGCCAAAACCTGGTTAAACCTACTTAAGCGTATCTCCTGGCTTTTGTTTTAACTCTTCTATAAATAACAATACTGTGCTTCTGTGTGCTGGGGTGGGGGAGGGGGACAGACTAGCTGCCCTTCCAATTTGGCCTAATTATGCATAAACTTTTTTTTTTTTTCATTTTTTTGCACTTTTCTTGTATTCTTGATGGATTGCTGCTGAGTGAATCCAACTAGTTGGGGCCAGATTCAGGCCTTTGAAGCTCTCCCCACAACCCTGCAACAGAAATACTCATGTTAATTAACACTAATTATTCTTAAAATGGGTATTATATATGCCATGCTCTACATTAAGCATTTTATATGTGAAACCTCATTTGATTATTTTAAGAACTGAATGGCGTGTGCTCTATAGTCCTCTCCATGTTATAGATGAGGAAACTTGGGCACAAAGTTCTAAAGATTCAAATTATTGGCCTTAAAGACCACACTCTGAACAATAGGCTATACTATCTCTCTGTGCCTAAATGCATGTGTTATAGCACATGTGTTTATGTTGCTGAAATATCAAACACACTCCTGATTACCTACTTGGTAACTGAAGGCCGGTGTGGGCTCCAAGAGGGCTGGGATCCCATCTGTTTCACTGCTCACTGTTGTTTCCTATCACCAAGACCTAGAGCAGTACATGACACAGTGTAGGCATTGGGTCAATTATGACGAATGTGAAAATCCGCTGGATGATCACTGGTGTCTCTTCTCGGAGCGAGAGTCACAAGTTCCTAGCTATGGTTGTACTGGTTCCATTGGAGACGAAAGGAGAAACTATCAGTTTGTTTTGTAAATGTGAATCCCTGCACCAACTAGCAAGAAGGAACAGAGAGGATAAGGAAAAATTGCAGAGGGTGTGCTTTTATCTAAATACACTGATCCCTCTAACTCTACAGTACAAGAATTCTAGGGGGAGTAAATAAGCTCAGTTTTTCTCCCAGTTCACTCTCTCTTTACCTCTTCATCCTCTCTTGTTGCCAGCCATGGTTTTTTGGACTAACTACTTCATAACAACTTGTTTTTCACTTGTGGTGGTGTTTGTTTTCCCTAGAGTAGAAAACAACAGAAATTCCAGCTATGTGTTACATTCAGACATGCAACAAATACCTGTTTCAACTTTCTTCAAACTCCTTCCATCTCCACCCTTAGATCAAAACCATTTTGAGAAAATAGAGGCAGTCAGACAAGGTCACCTCATTTTTATGGATTCAACAGTCTAATTGCCAATGTCTCCACGGTCTCTTGTCTGTCTTGCTCCTACAGAAGAACCACTTCTCTCAAGATCTGAATTCATCTCTCTTGCCTATTTAAAGACAACTGCCATTATCATTTTTGATCTATTGTACTATTAATCTCTCCCACACTTTTAAAAGAAAAGAAAATTCACTTGATCCTTGATCTCTGCTCGTTTTTACACTAAAACTGAATTGAATATATACAGAAGTCGCAATGTCTTCACCTTCTACCCTTACTTCACATTACTGATATGATTAAAACTTTTTAATAACTTGTATTGCACTTAGAAAAAGTTCAAATTGCTTGAATTAAGCTCCTTTAGTTTAAAGAACCTCCCCCTAAATTCTTCTCCCACTTCATAATGTCCACTGAATGTTCATTCCACTTAAACTCTTCACACATGCACCTCCTTCTGTTTCTGGAAAAGCCCAGTGTCCCCTGCCTTAGGGCTAGCCATTGCTACTGCTGCCTGAGACACTCTAGTCCCTAACTGTCAAGTAGCTACTGTCTCTCCATTCAGGTCACATCAAATGGCATATCCTTAGAGAGGCTTTCTTGACCTGTGCGTACAGAGACATTGTATTAGTTATCTGCAGCTATGTAACAAGTTACCCCAAAATTTAGTGGTTTAAAATGTCAATAACCATACATTTTCTTTCATCATTCCTGTCAGGAATTCAGAAAAGTCTTGCTTGCATAATGTGCTTAGGCTCTTTCATGAATTTACAGTCTGGGTACCAGACCAGCTGTGTATGTGACCATCCAAAAGTCTGACTGCAGCCAATGACTGACTTCCATCATGGCTCATCCACCAGCCAGCTAGGTGAAGTAATCAAGGGTTTTTCTGCAGCTGCATCTCTCTAGAGGACCAGGTGTCATTGCTGTATATGGAAGCTCATCTCTCCCATTGCATTAATCCAAAGATAATGTAGAAAGTATTTGTATGACATAGTTTCAGATGTCATATACCATATTTTACTGATTTTATCAACCAGTCATATAGGGAATGTATACAGAAACAAATGAAGACTGGGACATTAGGCCACCTTAAAGTTGGCCGATAATTTTAAGTTTCTTTATGTAGTTATTTTTCTGTACTTTTACTGTCACCTCATATAGAATGGAATCCAAATATGTTTAATAAATTGAAAAAATATTAAGCATATATTATGTACCTAATACAACACTAAGAACTAAGAAAACATGTTAAATAAAGCAGGTCTGTCTTCAAGGAGATCAGAGTGAAATAGAAGAAAAAGGTAAGTAAAATAGCAACAAAATCACGATATAATAAATGCTCTGAAAAAGTTCATTCATTACAGAGTACGGAAAACTGTCATTGAACAGGAAAATATACAGACAAAAAAGGCTTCTTGGAAGAAGATATGCATTCATAAAGATACAAGAACAACAACCAGTAAGAATACCCAGTAATTTTTGAAGCACAGAGGACATATGGAAGGAAGTGTAGGAAATAAGACTGGATGGCTGTGCTAGGAAAGATTCCTAATGGCTTTATGACCCATGCCAACAGCATGATGGCTATGGCTAGATTCAAGAGGACATATTAATGAATAGTAGGCCTGACAGAAGGAGTATCGATGAGAAGCCCATCTTAGACAGGCTAATGCTAGTTGCTATAACAGGTAACCCTACAGTTCCTTGATTCATCAGAATGGAAATTTCTTTCTCTCTCCCATAAAGTCCAAAATAGATATTCCTTATTGGTGGGTGCATATTGGTGATGACTTAAGAATTCCAGGATAGGAGCTATTTCTTTGTCTTCTTTAGTTTTGGGTTCATTATGTTTTGTTTCTTGTCTTTTAACTTTCAGTCTATCTTTCATTTTGATTAAGGATTATTTGGCAGTCTATCAAATTTAGCAGTGTGTAGCCCAGTAGTGTGACTTGACTGACATTTATTCTAATTCCTTGCAAGAACAGACTGGGAAAATAAGAAGAAAAAAAAATAGCATTTCTCTGATTCTCTTGCAGCTAAAATGCAAGAAATGATTTAGGTTTCTCTATCAGGACACACTAACCCAGGTTTCTTGTAAGTTAATCACATGGAAAACAGGAAATGTAAGATCCGTATTACTGATATGTCATAGTACTGATACATTATTGGTAGAAGTAGCTATTCTGGAGCAAGTAGTTGTGTAAGCAGCTTTCTGATTCAGCACATTTGTGATCATAGTAGTGGCATCAGCTCCCTGAGTAGTCCATTTCTATGGTACAGGCTAGAGAACTGTTGCAAAATTCAGCACTGAGTTTCTTTTTTCAGCTCTCCCAGTGATTTATGAGCCACCATTATCTTTTAATAAATCACTTTCTGCTTTCGTTACCTAGAGCAGATTTTGTTGTCTGTAACTAAAAACTGACCATTGTGAGTTGAGTTAGCTATATCAGCTAAAATAACATCTAGGTGGGCTCAGACGAACCAGTGCATGTGCACACACCTTATAAATAAATTGCTACATGTTAGCATCTACGCGCTCTGTGAAGAGAATTGCCTGTGAGAACTCTGACACCTTTCATTCTCTGTGTTGTAGATTTTGGACTTCTCAACTCAGCTCATATTACCTGTGATTCTTTAATCCCCAGTTTTCTACCCCGACTCACCTGGTAATAAGAGTGTGAAGGCCGAGGAGGAGGAAGACCGTGATTACTTGCCGCGTCCGCCCACACAGCCGGGTCCTCCAATTCTGTACACAGTTCTTAGCAGGAAACAGGCAAATCCCAGATTCAGACACTGCCCCCAGTTTTTCACTTCCCTGCTTTTTTTTTTTTTTTTTTTTCACCTCCAATTGCTCGGTCTTTGTCTTTGCTGTAATAAAATTTCCTGGAAAGTTTCAGTCAAATTTTATTCTGAAATAGGAATCATCTAATTTCGGTACATGAAAACCTTAATTAGCATTTACAAATCCAGGGACACATCTAAATAAAGGAAAATAGCCCTAAAATTTAGGTGTAGGAGTGTGCTCTGGCAGAGGGGCAGATCGAAAGTAAAATACAAATAGCAAAGCACCCTGGAATCCTGAGAAGGATTGCAAGTTCAAGCCCAGTCTGAGCAACTTTGCTACTTGGTGAGATCTTGTCTCAAAATAAAACATTTTTTTTCAGAAGGTTGGGGGGTGTAGATCAGGGCAAAGGACCTGAATACAATCCCCAGTACTATAACCCATCAATAAATAGCCAGTAGAAAAAAAAAAAAAGTCCAACTTTCAATTTCTACTAATTTGTCTTTATTAGTAATTAAAGACCCCAGAAAAATCTCATATTCTCATGCACTTGCATAACCTGCATGATATCAGACTATGTAAAAGAGTTAAACAGTGACATCTTGTCCACTGCTTCCTGAAATGAGTGTTTAATGAGTCACACAGCAAAACTATGGCCTCCTGACTTCTGCTTTTAGCTTGAGTTCTTTCCACCAAAGAGATCTTAAAACACAGCTCCCATAGCCACAACATGCACACAGAGAAGGCAGACAAAGATTTCCGAGGATGAAATGACAGAGAATTGCAGCATCACACAGTTCTGGCCAGCATTTGGTAGAACATAATGGAGAAGAGTAAAATCTCACATTGAATTCAATTGATAAAGACTCAGTGCTTAAAGACTGCTTTGAAGCTGCATATCATAAAATACCAATGAAATGGGGTGCCTGAAATGCCTGGTAAGGCAAGGCTTTAATTTGTTTTACTGAGCAGAATACCAGCTGCTTCTCTGTTTAGGCAGAGGTAAAAAAAGCCATCTTAGAGCTGATCTTCACTCAGTGTGGTTACAAAGCTATGCAAATGTAAAGAATAAAGTCATTCCTAACTGAGTAAATCTTCAGTTAGATGTAGCAGGCTGCACCTAACTCTTAGTAATCAGAGTCCCAGTTTGCATAAGGAACTTTTGGCAAATGAAGGACGCAAAACCTTCTCCACTTTTCCTTGAGTTTAGAAATTAATAAAAAGAATTATAAAAAGAGATAACCTTGACTAGATTCAGCTGACACCAGGAACCGTAATGAGAAGTCACAGGGAGGGAAGAAGGTACTGTATATGGTTCACCTGGGCTCATTAGGCTGCCTGTAAAGGGATGACCAGAACTGAGCTAGTTTATGACCGCGAAAGCATTGAAAAAATGCTATGATCCTGATCACAGAGCTCAAATACAGGACGATAGCAGAGTCTGGCAAGGATCTGAACCACTTAATGTCACATCACCAGAGAACCAATAATATTCAACAGTAACCTGAGGTAGCTAACAGGCAACAAACTGGTTGGCCCCTCTGGTAGTCTCTCTCCACCTGACTTTCAGAAGCAGGCATGAGATGTTGTATCCCTGAGCCAAAGCTTACAGATCCAACGTCTCTCTTCTTTTGTGCTTCTGTACAAACTGCTTATGTTATTAAACTGCAATAGGATAGGATAATGCAAAGACAAAGTAAGAATTGCAGTGTAGAACAAAAGCCTCAGAGAAGTACTAAAGACAATTTTTACAGTCATAGTTGGTAATTATTTCAGAGTTTTACAGTGTTGTCAGGGTTTAGGAAATTTGGTGTGATGCACAGATATTAACATGACATATCTCCCAGTGGGTCTTTGTGTCCATGCCTTTCTGTAGCCCTTTCCCTCGGTGTATAGGACTTGTGACTCCTTTCTAAATGATAGGATATAGTAAAGGTGATGGATGGGATGTCAATTTGTGAAGATATTGTGCTATATAAGACTCAGTCTGAAGAGATTGGAGAGATTTTTCTTGCTAGTTAATGAGGCAAAAGCCCATAGTTGACAAAGTCTGCATGGTAAGAAACTGGAAGTGGCCTCTAGAAACTGCAGTGTCATCTAGAAACTGAGGGTGTTCTTGAGACAACAGCAGAAAAGCTACCAGCAATCCTACAGCTGCAAAGAAAAAGAAGTCCTGACATACAAGGTACGTATCCTTTCTGTACAATTTATATGTGGTCATCTGTGCATAGTTTCTTTCCCCATAGGGTCAACATTGAACCTAATCATTGAATTTGATTCAGTTCTTGTCCCACTGAATTTGGGACCAGAATCATGCGAAGAATCAAGTTCATGAACCAAGGTACCACTTGTAGTTCAAATTAATTTATATTGACAGAACATTTTGCCACTTCATCCCAAGTTAAAGAGAGAGTGAGAAAGAGAGAAAGAGAGAGAGAGAGAGAGAGAGAGCCAATATCTCACCATTAGCATGTAAATCTGATATTCAGAGTGACAAAACCTGGTAAACAAGGACACTAACACAAATAATAATGTTGGTTCTGTTAAATGTACTACAAATTACAAATGCTTTCAGGATAAAACAAAGATGAGGATTGTTTTAATTCAAAATGATAGATAGTACTAAAGAAACAGAAACATGAAGTAAATTTTTTGAGATAGAGAGTGGAAAAGAAAGAAAATATTTACTTTCCCCTTCACTACCTTTCTGTTCTGCTCCTATATTGTCACCTAGCCTTGACCTCATGGGCTAGCTCCCAAGAAATGGGTGCAGCCATTGCCTTTTGAGATGTGGGTCAATAACTGCTCCCACTACCTCGGTCTAGAGGAAAGGGAAGTCTTCAATTTTTTTGCTATTGGAGTGAAGATTTTCGATTTCACAAAACTAGATCTCTGATTTTTTTCTGAATTTACTTTTGTCTCAATGGAAACATTATTTTTCAAGGTGATTCAATTCTACTAGGCTGTACAGATTTTGTGGCATTATTGGATTAAATAGGCTTTAGGGGCTTACATTGGGAACCTGGACACCATTTATAACATTTCTGTAGGGAAAATGCATTTCAAGTTCTAAACTACCAGATCTACAAAAAGTTCATTAGTAAACCAGCAATGCCCTTCCTTTTCTTTGCCTCTCCTTTGCCTGTGAGAGAAACAACCACAGTGGTATCAACCACATTCTTTTAACTACCTTCTTTTATCAGTTGAAATGTTTTGTCTGTAAAGTAACAGAAGACCCTGCTAAATGTGGCTTAAACAATAAGGGCATTCATTATGACATTCAACAAGAAGTCCAGAGAGAAGCAGATCTAAGAATTAGCTGAGCAGCCTTACAAAGCCTTGAAGTATCTCAGCTCTTTCTAACCTTCAGCTTTGCCATACTCTGCGTGTTGTCGACCTTCCTCATCCCCAACCCCTAAGCAGTAGCAACTCTGCATCAAATCTTTGTAGCAACATCCAAAGATAGGAAATAAAAGGGAACGGAAGTGTTTTCTCATTGTGCCTATTTATTTTATCAAGAGGAATCTTTTCCCAGAAGTCCTGCAACAGATTTTTCTTTCAGGTCCTTTCTGGCCAAAATTCAGTCAAGTGCAAACTCAATGAACCACTGGTGAGAACAGAATGAAGTTATGACCTAGACCCTTCATGTTTCACACCTTGGGCTGGGAGTGGGATTCATCTTTATTGCATATTTTCTCCAAACTTGAACAAAATTGGAGATCAATTAGCAAAAAAGAAGACAAGAGTGGCTGCTGATAGGTAATATAAGTGACTCATAGCACATGTCACAATGTAATTTTAACTACTTTTGTTTCTCTTGCTTAAGATGTTTTCTGTGAAACAGTAATATATGAAACTGGGCTACAAAGATGAGACTCTAAAGGGATACAAAACAGTGTTAACCAAATGCATGCTAAATTACAATGCTGTATTTGTGCTACAAATATGAGGTGGTAAAATTTGTTCTCGACTAGACAGTGTATAGAGTGTAATGCCAATTTGGATGTTACAGTGATTCATGAAGCTTAAAGTTATAAGGCACAGAAAGCTCTCTTGTGCTAACAATGCTCACTTTTCATTGACCTATGTTCAATAAGCCAAAAGATAAGCCATGTGGAGTTCACATATAAACAAGAATGTTAGTTAATATGCCACTTACTATACATTGAAATTGTGGCAGCTTTTCAATGATTAGTGACTCAGAAAATCTTTATCTAGGGACTATTAGCAATCGTTTTCTCAAAGCAATACCATCTGACTTAGAGCCAAATACAACCAACAACACAATCACCAAGATACCCTTCTTTAGTAATACTCCCAGATATTGTTTAGAAAAGATCATCATACTTTGTAAAGCTCAAACTTCTTTATCAGAAGGTGTGTAAAATTAATTCAGAACCAAAAAGTATAACCTGAATCACTTTATTTTAATCTTACAATTCCTGAGATCTTGTGAAGGAGATCTGTGTTCCAATACAAGCTCTACACCAGTAATCACATATAAGCTTGTAAAGACACAAACCCAATTTTCTGTCTAAAACAAAGCTGAGACATTTAAATACATAATACTGTGAAGTCAACCATCTTCTAGGATTTTCCTGGGTATATGGCATGGTCCATAGAAAAGAGGATGTTATTGCTACAACCATATTCCTGTTTGGAACTTCCTAACAAGATCTGAATCTGAAAGTGATTGTGTCATCTATTTCCCCTTGTCATGAAGAAATGCTAACCATGTGCAATTACTGCTTTTTTTGATTTGCCTCCCTTCCTTTGTGAGATCAGAGGGAGTGAAGACTGGAGGCCCCCAAAATTCTGTATTGAATTTTGATAGTTTATTTCTTTCCCAAATTTAGTTGGAGAGTGGGGATAAAAAAAATTTCAAAGAAAGCAGTCTTCTCATTTCACAGGTTTCAAATGTGAGTCTAAAATTGAAGAGCAATTATTAACGAGCATATAATGTATTCTTTTTGCAAAAAAAGAAAAAGATAAAGAGAAGTATACACAACACACTTGAATAGGAAGGAAATATTTTTTAACTATAGTGGGAATTGTCTTACCAACTTGCATTAGTAGCATGTAAAATCACTTTAAAATTAAAAATGAATGGTGTTGAGGTGATTTAAACCTATCCATGTCATAATAATTTGAAGCTGTATTGTTTGCAAGGAATATTTCAACACTGTATTGACCTAACAAACTTGAGTTATGACTTCACTAAGTAATCAATAGTTATTTATTGAGTGTTCAGCATGAGGCTTGGCTCTGTGTTATGAAATAGAGGGACTTGTGAACCTAAAGCCTATTTTAAGGAGTTTATACCATAGTTGAAAGATAACCGTTACCTTTGGAACAACAGATTAAAGTGCAGGTACCATATGAAATCACATGCTAAATTTACATGCACTCTTTACCCACATTCATACATTTTTCATATTTTATTTCTCATCTGCTTTCCCTTCTGACACTCTGTATATGCAGTTCCTCTCCATTACCCTTGGCAATTGATCTTTTTAATGTGAGTAAAGCACCAGGCCTATTGTACTATAGATTTTGTCTCAACCTGGTATTTGTAACATTTTCTGCCTTTACAAAGCCCAAAATAAAATTAAACCAAAGTGCTCCTAAACTTTTTAGAATGTGGATAACTTTCTGCTTCCTGCAGAAATGTTTCAAATTACTTCTCAGGAAAGAACAGACGTTGGTGAAGCTGAAGAACTAATTGGGCTTTCCACAGTTCTGTCAATACATGGGAAAGCTTCTGTCTATCCAGAAACTTGCCAGAAAACAACAAAAGGTTTTCTGTGACATGCAAAGCAAGAGTTCAAATAATTTTTTGGAATTCTAATTTTTCAATTCTATGTTCATTACTAGACTTTGTCTTCTTTGTGCCTAATTACCTTGTTTTTTGTGCTACAAGCTTTACATTTAAAAAATTAATTATAGAATTAAATAAATACTTATATTTAATTGGAGAAAAGTTAGAAGTAGTTTATGATGAGCCTATAAAAAGAGAAACTATGATGTTTAAAATCCAGGGAAACAATACAGATTTTAAAATGTGAAATGCTAGCTATAATTACTTGCTTTTCTATCCAAGAATTAACCAGCTAGCTAAATATAGCCTTTACTAAATCAATTCTATATCATACCTAAACTTATAATGTGGAAGCCTCAACAAACAAAATCTTCCACCAACACTCTATTAAACATATTTTTAAAAGATTTTCTTCCTGTAACACAAATTTGAATTATAACTGCATTAAAATAAAACTGACCTGATGAGTCTATTTTGAAATTAATAAATATGTAGAAAATGGTTTCAGTCTCAGTATTCCTTAGTTACTATCCTTTATTTCTGCCCATCTTCTTGTGAAATAGCATTTTATGAGATTAATTGTCCAACAATTGGTATCTTATCTATAAAAGGAAATTGCTTTTTTAAAAAAGTAGGCCAAATAAATAGGCCAACTTGTTTATGAAGTAAAGTATCTTCAACTTCTTACTCATAGTTCTTGGCTTTTGACAAGATGTCTCTGACATCTGAAATGGAAATATTCACCGTATAATTATACAACTTTAAAAATATATATATATATATTCATGCTAAAAAGTTTTAGATGAGCCTATTTGAATAGTGTAGGCCATCATTAAAATTGGGAAATTTATTCCATTGAATCTGCAATTCCTAGGCATATCCTCATATGACATTGGAACGCTTTCCTATAAAGCGCTTACATATAGTTTTAAAGTTACAAAAGTTCTGAATAGTTTATCTTTTGGTCACTTATGCTAAGCAAGTTACCAGTTGAACAAAGGTAATTTATGCCCTGCGTCATGGTCCCTAATAACTAAGTTATGAAGAGATTACAATGTACAGGTGGTGAATGAATTCTGTGCTTTAAGATAACAAAGGGAAATTTATAAATGTTAGTTTGTTGAGTAGAAACTTTCAAATGATTTAAAGCTTTCCTATATAAAAACTGTGTAGTCTAATCTGCTTTTCAATTTGTACTTTCTTCTAGTCTTCTTTCTTCTAGTCTCCTAGTCTTCTTTTACAAGAGTAAAAATAGTTTGCAGAGACTTTATTTTCAGTCAGCAAAATCTAATCATTATTACTGAGGTATATTTACATTGGAACACTTAATTAGCAGTTTATTACAACAAATCCAATAATTTAAACTCTACTCATTTTTTACCATTATTTGGGAAATATATAGCTATGAAAATACTATAAAATAATATATGCATTAGTCAATGACAGCTACAATCATGATGGATAATAAGCAACACTGAAAATTCTAATGGCTAACAAAAATAAACATTGTTTATTTTGTTTCCCACTCATCAATCTGTGGGTCAACTATAGAACATCTAATCTCAGCTGGGCTCAAAAGAACTTAATAAGGCCTAACTGGACTCCAGACCTGGGCTCAGGCTCACATGTTCTCTCTTTACCACCCCAGGTCCAGGTGCTACCCAGGGTATATTCTTCTCATGGCAAACAGAAGAAACACAAGCACTTACACATATTCACCCTGGCACATTCAAAACCATGCTCACGTTCTGGCTGCTTTCATTCCACTAGTTACAGCAGGTCACGTGATTAAGCTCAACATCAGTGCAAGAGGAAGATGTACTCTGCCTACCCTAGAAGGAGGGAAATAGTGCAAAGCTACTTGGAAAAGGGCTTGGGTGTACAAGCTGTTCACAAAGAAGGAACAAAAAATTAGAGACAATAGTATTTCAGACTTCCAGGATACTTTATCAACATTTTTCATTTTAATTTTCATAAATGTAAAATTACAAAGAGATTACAATGTACAGATGATGAATCACCTAAATAGGAAGGCAACTATTAATTTTTTTGCTTTAAGATAACTTTGCGGAATAAACTCTTGATCATTAAGGTAAAATGATCCACTTGTAATAATAATTTAGTTAAAAACTTAGTCAAAATTCATGTCAGTTAATATTGAGCTTAGGTTAAATAAACATTTAATTTTGAATTTGATTGTTAACATAGAAGAATATATTTGTTATATCTCCCAGAACAAATCAAATGAACATGATGACATCCCTTGAAATATTAAATAATTTAATGATGACATTGTTTGAACAATGTACCTTTTGCTCTTGATAATTGGAAATAACATTTTTTCCTAGCATAACTTTAGGGCAAATAGCAGCCAGTAATAGAAATCTAACATGTTTCTTATGTGTTAAGAAAAAAATACTTCTCTAATATGACTTATATGATGTTCTACTGTAAAATTGTGTTACATAGGCCTGCTTTTTTTAGTGATAGTAAATCTAATGTCAATAGAAACTCAAACATGCTGGAATGTGAAGTCTGTAACGCTATTTCGGCCACATCACCATGTACAACTACTTGGGCTGAATGAGAACTTCAATAAACAATCCATTTGATTCTTGACAATGCTATCCAGGGTGATGAGACATGAAAAGGCTGTTGTATTTTGTTTCACTTTTGTTTTCAGTGTGTGTTCTGAGTGCATGAGTTTCTGAGAATCGAATGTATTACTTAAGAATAACAACCTAAGTCATATTAAAATGTAATGGCTAATAGAAGAGCAACATATTATACAGTACCTCTCTACCTAAAATATCTTCAATAATTCCCAAATTACCTAGAGAATGAAGCACTCTCTAGACACTTACACATTTCATTCTTTCTTTCATATTTATTTATTTATTTATTTTGGTTTTTTGAGACTGAGTCTTGCTGTGTAGTTCAGGCTGGCCTTGAACTTACTACATACCCAAGGATGGCCCCAAACTCACAGCAACCCCCCTGCCTCAGACTCCTCGGTGTTAAGATTACAGGTATGTGCTACCATGCCTGGCTTAGACAATTACTTTTGTAACTATATCCTCCACCATTTCCCTATCCTCCAGCCAAATTAAGCCTTTCCTTGTTTCCAAATTTGTCTTGGGTTCCCGCACATTTTTAGCTGTATCTGACTGTTCCCTCTCTAAGGAAGGTCTTTTCCTGTTACCCACAACTCTAATGACCCTTTATCATTTGCTTCTATCAATAAACCAACTTCAAGGCCTGAATACAACTTCCCTCAGAAACTTTTTCTGATAATTTTAAGGCATTAAATTTTCATTCCCCCCCACATAGTTCTTATCATACTCTAACTTCTGTACTGTTTGATTCGCCAACAGTCATTTATTGAATATCTGCCTTGGGTAAGGAGCTGTTCTTACACTTCGCAAGCTCAGTCTATTTCTCATGCTTGTTGTAAGCTCCCTGAGATCCAAAGTTTTCTTATTCATTTTGGGGGGACTAATATATTCTCTTTCACACAGTAGGTGCTCAATAACTACTCAACTGAAAAAAGTGTAATGTGGTAAAAAGTCTTGGTAATTTTTAATCATTTCATCCACAAGTTCTCACAAAATGATATAAAAGTTGACTTTAGATTTCAGCAAAAGCATTCGATTCACAGGCACTCAATAAACTGAAACAGGGTCATTAGAGGTAATTGGATCTATCTGAGCCAGGAAAAGACTATGCTATTTACCTTGAGGTATTTAAAATTAAAGATAGAACTTATTTGTATGGGATGGTTTGACTATGGGTCTGCATAACATTTCTGACCCCCTCAAGACTATTATGATCTATATTAAGGATTTTCATCATTCAAATAGTAAATGATAGATGGGCAAAAATGAGACTATACAGTAGCCTGTAACATTCTATTTCTATTATTAGATTATTTTATCTACAATTTTTACTTACATAAAATAATAAAGTTGCTAAATTTTACATTTTCAATGCTTTCTATCCTCTTTGATCTTTTTCTGTCTTCCTTAAGTACAGCTTTTATATTCCACTAATTGGTCAAAAACAGAGAGTAGTCCATTATTTCTTTATAGGCATAAAATTTTAAGGCCAGAAGAGTTGAGAAATTATTAAGTCTGATCTCTTACTTTTATGCAATAGCAACTGAGGTCCATCAAAGTCACTGTTGAAATCTTGATCAAAAGTTAAACTATGGCTAGAACTCAGGTTTACTGATTCCTGACACGATGTCTCTGCTCCTTTATCATCTGATACATTTTAAAACTCTTTTGTTTTTCACTATATCTCTAATGACACTTCTTTATAGTTACTGCAACTTATTTCCTAACAGTACCCGCAAAATATATCTTGCGGCAATCACCTTCTGTAATACATACTTTTTACATGAAAGTTTCTCCTTACATTAACTTCCGCCCAAATTCAAAAAACTGCACCCTACATGAAACAGACTCTGCTGTTACAGTTCACCACAGGCTGAGTTTTCCAAAGAAGCATTCGATATCCACACATATAAAATGCTACTGGGTATGATGACAGATTTAAAGACTACTCTTAAGCAGTCAAGTACATAGTTGAGGAGATTAGACATGTTCACAGAGGGAGAAAATGGTATGATTGGTGTATGATGACCACAGTGAGCTACAGAACCATGAAGAGTGAGATAAATTTCAGCTAAGAAGATAAAAAAAAATCTGATGCATAGGTGGCATCCCAGATAGATATAGATATAGATATAGATATAGATATAGATATAGATATAGATATAGATATATAGTTGTTGTTGTTTTGAGGCATGATCTCACTTTGTAGCCCAGGCTGGCCTTGAATTCACAGTGATCCTCCTGCCTCAGCCTCCCAGAGGCTAGGATTACAGGCACATGACACCATGCCTGGCTCAGGTGTGTATTTAAAGATGTTAAAAATTTCTAGGAAAAAGGAAGGAGAGTCAAAGACTGTAGTATATCTCACAAATCAACATGTGTATTTAGGTACAACAGCCACTTAATGCTCAATTTATGCATTGATCTTTTGTTCATCAGTTGTTTTAACTATTTGTATTGTGTCTCTTCAATGATATCGGGTAATTATGAAAGAAGGAAATAAAAGACTAAGGGGAAATTGATTTACTTGTACAAAACTTGTATTCCATATTCATTCACAATACAATTGCTACTATTCAATTTTAAAGAGAACAAAACTAAGACTTAAAACCATCAGATAACTTGTCCGCATTTCCAAAGATGATGCAATGTCTCTCTTGTTCTCCTGCCCCAGTTTTGCTAACTCTAGAATTCATGATTTCTGGGTTTAATGTTCTATTGATGGATAGAGATTGAGCAACTCAGATTTTGGCTAATCAAAACCAAACAATCAAACAAAAACAAAAAACAAATGCTTCAACAATTACAGCTGTAAAAATCAGGAAGACAACTGATACCTACAGCGAACTTGCGAAGGTATGAAATTTGTGAGTAAAAGAAATCATAAAGCTTTCTTCCCAAATTGTCTCAAGACAACAATTGATACATTAGAAAAGTAATAAAATGAATTTGAATATAGCTTCTTCATGAGCTTTGCATTAGATTATAGAGTTTTTAAATAGCTTCTTTTTGGGTTTTTTTCTTCAGGCTATACTGGTAGATTTTTTTTTCCTATTTCTCTTGGATTTAATGTATATATGTAGAGTGTCTTTTGTGGTTAATCTGTGTGGTTTTCTTGAACCTAATGGCAAAAATAAAATTCAAGCATCAATCTCTAGTTAAAATGTTAGAACATAATTTTTTTGTCCCCAAATATGTATCTTTACATAACAGAATACTAAGGGGATGAATGCATGAAAATATATTCCATCAACACACACACACACACACACAGACACACACAAATAAAAAGTACAAGCTTTTTGACATCAGGGAAACAAGATCCACTGCACTAGCATGAATAAATTCTCCCTAAACAAGTTATAAAATATAACAAGAATGAACATTTCAACTTTAAAACTGAAGCAGTTCCATTGCTACCTTTTTTAGATAACCAAAACCCACTTGTGAAGAATAATCTGTCACAAACATCTAGACCACCCTGAGTAAAAATGGTGGAAAAGTCCTGCTAAAATTTGGACAACACATACGAAAAAGAAACATAGCAAATTAAAAAATAAAATTCTATTGTCTTTGTCTTTCTCACTATATTTGTTAATTTATTTTTTCTAGACTCTCTTCATTAAGGACAAGATGGCTTTAACATTTTTTATGTTTATTCATTGTCTTAACTGTCTATGGAAAATGTTATATGAAATAAGTGTGATTTTCATGTGGTGCTTATTTATTATAAATCGAGTCCAAATTGTGATATACTGAATATAGGATTTGCTTAGTCCTAGATAGAAATTGTATCTTGTATAAAGTGGAAGAAAACATCTTTGTCAGTAGACTGGTGAATTTCAACAAATAACTTCCTTCCCAAAACCCCAAAGCAAGGTAGGGTAAAGTAATAGGAATTTCAGAATCTTAAAAAAAGTAACTAGAGACAGTTGGAGAAACACGCAGAAGATTTGGACTTACATTCAGTCTAGGAGTAGATCTAGGACCCCCTAAGTTTCTACCAGACTCTTTTTTGGGAAAAATTCTTTCTAAAGTAAGAGTTAGTCACCCGATCACTAAAATTTATCACAACAGCTAAAGCTGGGAAGATTGGTAATAAAGAGTTGTGGATCATATTTCTGCACAGATCTCTCTTGTCTTGCACCAGAGTTCATGGCAAATGAAGTGACAGTCACAGGTCTTGACAGATTGAATCAGGTGTTGATTGCTGGTTCTGGGAGGAAATATGGAGACCAGGACAGAAATCTGTCATTTTGTAACTCAGGCATTTGCACTGAGGAAGACTGATTTGTCTAAGTATATGGCTAGTACTAAGATCATATCCTTATTTTTCAAAGGGAGAAATGGAAATCAACAAAAGTTACAAAATCTTCCATATTATGTAGAGTGAGTTATGTCAACATTTGCATTCAGACTTGGAATTATTTTTTCACGATCTCAAGAATTTGTAATATTTCCTAGGTAGGCCCAAATTGAAAACAAATCAAAATATGGCTTTCAAATTTGTATTTGTGCTTCAATTTTTAATTTGTTTTACTCTCTGATTATATTGGTCATAAAATAACCCTGTGGCTCTTATATAACATCATTTAAGATTAATCTTTCTTTTATTCTTGGTATCTTTGCCTAAAAGTACACAAAATACTTTTAATAGTAATATGACTTTTCCTTGATTGAACCTCTCTCATAAAACCTCTGTAATCATTTGGCTTTATATATTTTAATCCTTCTTGACTAAGTCTTCAAATTAAGAGTAGAAATATTAAATCACTTAATAAATCATTTAATAAATATTAAATTTAGTAAACTACATCTTGAAATTAGCAATATAAAAACACAAAACAAAACAGTACAAATAAGGAAGAGTCCTTGGATATGAGACAAGAAGAAAATAAAGACATAAAAATGATAGAGATTAAAATAACAAATAAATATTTAAAATATTTTTAAAACAACATTGTGCTCAGTTGAATATTACTAGATAAATAAAAGTAAGTTCTGATGTGACATTTTGAATTTGGACAGCAATTTTCTGATGACTTCCAAATACACACAACAGAATTAGAAAGGATGCATTTCATTTGAAACAATCTAGTCAATTATGATTGGAGTGTGCTATTTAGAAGAAGTCCTGTTTACGCCTTCAAACTATTAAAACTCACCCCACGTGCCCCCCACCCCTAGAAATACAAGCATAAATATCAACTATGAATTACATTCTTATCATGAAAACAACCACTTAAAATTGTGCATTTGTTTCTAAATATTTATCTGACAGAAAAAAACTATTGATACCAGGTGTAGGCAGACTTAGATTTCAAGATGAAATTTACTACTTATTAACAAGGTACTAGAAAAGTTAGTAATTTCACTTTGCCTCAGTTTTCTTATCTGTGAAATACAGGAGTTGGGCTGGATTATTCTAAACTCATTTCCAGCTCTATAATTACATATGATTCTCAGACAAGTGGGATGAGAAAAATCTATGTGGCTTTATTGAGTTGCCTTTGTCCTTACTTAGACCTTAACAGCTTTGGACTTAAGGTTGATGCATTATGGCCAGGAAAGAACATTTCCATTTCAATTTCTAAGATAATCATGGCTAGGTTTAACCCTTTCAGATTAAATGTTAATTTTCTTACTTTTCTTAGGCCTCTATATTTGTTAGCCCAGGACTTTCCTATAATTAAGTGTCACTCTTTTGATTAATTCTGTATTTGCTTCAGAAAAGTGCCTATTTTTAGACTTTAGATTACTTCTAATGTGTGCACTTCCTGACCTGTATATACTTGCTCTTGTGTTTTTATGCCCTTTTCCTTGCACCTAAGTAGTACTTTACATTACTTTAGCTGATAATTCTCTGTTAGAATCTGATCTTGCCCTTTAAGATTCACCAACTCTGTCTCAGTAATATAAAGAATGAGGCACTTGTACCTCTTTCTAAGTCAGAAACATTTTATGTCAAAAATAGCAAATCCTCTCGTTATTGCATATTACTCTTCCCGAACATCTATAATTTTCCTTAAAATAATGGAGATTATAATTCCCATCATAAAATATGCTCAGTTTTAATTATCAGATGGGCAAGAATAGACCTGCTCCACTTACATAATTTAAAGATTGCATCATAAGCCATAACTCAAAATTATAAAAGTAGAGTCAATTAACTGTTGCACACCCCCAAGATATTTAAGTAAAATATAAATTCAGTTATGAGGTAACTAACTTTAAAGGTTCAAATGGATGACCTAGCTGATAACTTATTATTTTTTTTTTACTGCTCAAGAAGGCATATTGATATATTAACTGTTTTAATATGTAAAAGCAACACACAAACAAGAAAGAATGTTTTCTATTTTTTCCCTTTTTCAGTATATGATCAACAGGTTTTCTCTAACACTGAAGAAAAAAGGATGACTGGAATAGTAAGTCCTTATACCATAAAAACTTAAATAGGAAATTATCGTTCTAGCTAAACGTCTCTAAATTTCTCCATTGATTCATTCTAAATGGCTTAAATAACTCCACTTCTAATTTATTTCATAATAGTTAAAGCAAAGTCCCAAGCTGCTGACAATAGACAAGCACTCGGGAAGGTAACAGTGGATAAGAAACTGTCTCTTTCAGGGAATGCTTAAATAAGCAAAAGCATACAATAAGCATATAAACACCAATTATTGCAAGAACAGAAGAATATGATTGTGCCATTATATTTCTGCTGCCTACACTATAGACATTTCCAAATACATAGTTTTGGTTCTATTCTGAGTTCTTTTGCTCTTCAAAGTTTTTCTTAGGAAGCTCAGAAGTACAGAGAAAGAGAAAATTAACATCAAGGAAGATGAGTTGAGCATGCTAGCGCACAACCACAACCCCAGCAACTGGAGAGGATGAGGCAAGAGGATCAAAAGTTCAAGGCCAGAATGAAACATTTAGCAATAACCTCCCTCAAAATAAAAAAAAAAAATACAATTAGAAGGGTTTGGGATGTAGGTTGGGGGTAGAGCATTTACCTAGCATGCCTAAGACTCTGCCTTCAATCTTTAGTACTGCAAAAAGACTCCGGAGACTTCCAGATAGATGAAGGCCATAAATACTAGGTTCCTCAATTATTAATTTGTTAAAAAGTTGTCCTCGCTTCTGGTGTTTCTGTAGAATAATGAACATCTAAATATTTTCACTCACTACCTAAGAAAGTGCGGGCAGATTAGAAATTGACAGCTTTTGAAAATGAAATAAACATTTGAAATCACCTTCCATCTTCAGAATTCTTTTCTCGTTAAATTTAACTCTTTCCTATCCTACTAAGATTGTCATTTTTCTTTTTTCTTATTCATTTTTTTATTTTATGAAAAGATAAAACAAACTTTTTTAACAAAATAATAAGAGAATAGCAACAGTTAATACACTGTTTATCATTATCTGTAAAGTACTGGTAGTTACTCAGAGTAGAAGACATAGCCCAAAAAGATTCCTACAAAGAAGAAACAAACAGATGATAACAGAAGCTTTCTTTTCAATGAACTAAGATAAACTAGTAGCATAAATAAAACAAATTAGCATATATTTTAAAAATTTTTGAAACAACCGAATAGTTAATTTGGGGACTTATTTGAACTTCTCCCTACTTTCTATTTTCTTCCATTTTGCTTCCTCCCTCTCTCTCTCTCTCTCTCTCTCTCTATATATATATATATATATATATAATATATATATATATATTTACATATATACATACTTTGTCTTTCTTTTATAAGAGAAATCATGCAATAGTTGAGCTTGAATGTCTGACTTATTTTATTTAACACTATACTCTCAAATTGTATCCATTTACCTATGAATGCTGCAAGTTAATCTTTCTTTATGGCAGGGTAGTACTACATTGTGTATAAATACCACATTTTCCTTATCCACTCATCTATTGATGGATGTATATGTTGTTTCCAAGATCTAGCTATTATAAGTTGTGCTGCTATAAACATGGGTGTACACATATCTCTGTAATACAATGATTTTAAATCTTTGGAGAATATACCTAGGAGGCCGATATCTGTGTCAAACGGAATTTCTATTTTTAGTTTCTTGAGGGATCTGCACATTGATTTCCATAGTGGTTGTACTAGTTTACATTCCCACCAATAATATAGAAGAGTTCCTTTCTCCCTACATCCTTGTCAGTGTTTATTAGATTTTATGATGATAGCCATTCTTTCTGCGGGTAAGATGGTATCTCAGTGTAGTTTTAATTTGCATTTCTCTGATGGCCAGTGATGATGAGTATTTTTTCATGTATTTACTGGACATTTATATTTCTTCTTCTGATAACTGTCTATTCATTTAAATTCCCCATTGGTTGACTGAGTCTTTTATTTTGGGGACTCTGCTGAGTTCTTTATATATTCATGTCATTAGTCGTCTGAGGAATAGTTGGCAAAAAGTTGTTCCCCATTGTGTAGATTGTTTTTTCACTCTGTTGGTTGTTTACTTGGCTGTGCTGAAGCTTTATAATTTGATATGGTCCCATTTGTTGATTCTCAGCATTATTTTTTGTGCTTTTGGGGTTCTGTTCAAAAGTCCTTGCCTACGCCTATGTCTTCAAGACTTGTACCAATTTTATCTTCCAGATTAAATGTTTCTGTTTTAACATTTAGATCTCTTTTTCTGGATATTAGAGGGAAAGCTTTCAGTTTTCCCCCATTTAATATGATGTTGGCTGTAGGTTGGTCATAAATGGTTTTTATCATATTGTAATTAAAGACCTCTATTTTCTTCAGTGTCCTTATGATGAATGGCTGTCAGATTTGGTCAAGGGATTTTTCTGTGTCTACTGAGAGTATCATGTGATTTTTGTCCTTGCTTCTGCTTATGTGACCAATTAATTCATTGATTTGCACTTGTTGAGCCATCCGTCTGTCCCTGGGATGAAGACTACTTGGTAACGGAATGTGATCTTTTTGCTGATTTGTTGCATTCTGTTTACCAGTATCTTGTTATGGATTTTTGCATCTATGTTCATTAGACAAGTTGGCCTGTAGTTCTTTTTTCTTTCTTTCTTTTTTTTTTTTTTCTGGATACTTATCTGGTTAGTTTCCGAGAATTATTTTGGAAGTACTCTTACTCTCTGAATTTTATCAAAAAGTTTGAGGAGCACTGGTGTTACATCTTCTCCGAAATTCTTATAGAATTTGAATCCATCAGGTCCTGGGATTTTTTTAGTTTGTAGTTGTGCTTTTTTTTTTTTTAATTAATGCTTTAATTTCATTTCCTGTTAGTGGATTCTTCAAGATTTTTAAGTCTTCTTAGTTCTGTTTTGGCAATTCATATGTAGCTATGAATTTCTCCATTTCTTCTGAGTTCTCTAATTATTTGGCATATATGTTTGTGAAATAATTGTTAATAATTTTCTAGAATTCAGCAGTGTCCACTGTGATTTTAGTGAAGACAATTAGGCCACCCTATAATTGACCTATAATAGTTCAGACCTCTAATTTCTGCCGCAGGTAGTAGGCAGCAATGCCAGAGCCCAATCATATCACTAGACTAAAAGTCTCCTTCTTCAGGATCAATCCCTCTGATTACTACACCCACCAAACGTGGGCTCCCACAACAGAATCCTGGCCTCAGGATCCTCCTGGTCTGAGTCTGGGAGTCCTGGGGAGACCAGCAGATGCCTATTTAGTGCTCATTCTGCCCATGCCTATCTCCCAAGCTGTCCTGGTTCTTGTGGAAGGGTATCACTTCAGTCCTGAAGCAAAACTGTCCTCCAGGGTGTCGGTCTCTTCTCCCGTCAGGTCGGTCTCTAGGTTGTCACCTCTGTCGCCCAGTGCTGTGGAGCACCCAGGAGCAGGGATGGTGTAGACGGGCGGGACACACAGTTCTGGGTCCTCCTGGCTTAGGCTGGTGTCTGTGCTGCCTAGCGGCAGGGCACCTAGTTTCCCCCAGTATTCTTAAACAAATTATTGGTTGCATTTTGTAATTTATATTTGCTAATGATTAGCTACTAGTTTAAAATAGTTAAATATATAATATAGAATTAATTTCTATTGTGTACATAGTTCATTGCATATAGAGTCCCTTTTAATAATGACTGTGTCCAGTTAGTGTATTTATATACATATTGTACTGCAAGTTATATGTGTATATTTTATTCATTAAAATATTTTTTGTTGAGAGACTGGTACATGCTAAGACTAGTGATAGAACAATGAACAAATCCTAATCTTAACACTTTTGGTTGAAACTAATAATCCTTTTCTGTTTGAAATAGTCATGTTTTCTTATATGGTGTATAGGATGTGCTGTAATAAAATGATGACTTTTTGTATTTAATTATGAAAAAGTAATTTTAAAAGTAAACAGTCCATTATGAATGCTAAACATTCTCATGACCAATTACCATCATATCATCTTGTCTGTTAGTTGCACTGAAAATCCAGTTTCCTCATTACTAATAATGCTTCAATTTTATTGCTCTAATTTTGTTCACGATGGCGATGGAAAATCCTAAGCAAGTTATTGAATCTTGCAGTTCCACAAGGTGGTTAATCTTTTTATTCTACTGTAGCCAGATGCTTCTGTTTACAGTGTGCTTATTCTTTCAGCTCACCTTTTTCTATTTTATTGTCTATTCCTTCTTACATTAGCTGTTCTTTCTATGACAAAATTATCTAAAAATGTTCAGTTTAGAATCCCTTTGTATCTTGCTGAAACAATAACAACAACAAAAGTACGTAAACTATACTTATTAGCATGCTTTTGCTATTTATATAAAAAATCATTGTAGGTAGACTAATACTACATTGTTTTGTGACATTTTGCTATATTGTAACATCATTGCCAAGGGCTTATACTTTACTATATTAATAGTTCAATGTTTCATAAATCACTTAACAGTAAATTTTGTTGTGAAAATATCAACTTGGAAAACTGTTTATTATTGTTGATGAACTGGTAATTTTCCTATTATTAAATATTGAGAGTTGTATTATCAAGTGTGTTTTTCTTTGACTGTCAGGAAATTTGTAGCTAGGAGCTAATCCATTAAGTTAGGAAACTTAATGGGACCTCAGATCTATAGAATTTTAAGAGG
>PVJO010012892.1:0-53797 GCA_004026905.1 Hystrix cristata | reverse complement strand
AGAGAGATAGTATTCAAAAGAGAGAACTAGATAGGGAAAAGGGGGCTAAAGAAGAAGGTTAAAAGAAAAGTAAGATGAAAGGGGAAAAAATGGAAAAGTGTAACTACACTTGTTGCAAATAGGGAGGGGTGGGTGAATGGAAGAGAGGGGAGGGGAAGGGGGGGAAGAGGGAGGAAAACCAAGATGTATCATGTACAGGTACAAAATAACCATGTTGATCATGATCATTATGTATACAATGTACCAATACATGTTCTTGGCAAAAATTTAAAAAAAATGCTCTTCTCAAGCAAATACTCTCCCAATTTCTAACAGCTTACAGTTATATTCTATGTACAAGCAGTGATAGAAAGCTATGGTTAATGTTTAAATTTTTAAAAATTACAGTAAAAAAAAACATTGTGGGAATTCTCCTCAAAATATTCTCCCCCACTTCAACTATCCACTGTCATTCTTGCCACTCTCTGAACAAGTTCTGGAAGGTATCTAGAGTAGCACTGTACTGGGTGCCTCAGATCAATTCCAAACATTTACCTTTCATGGTCATTTGATCTGGAGGAAGAGTCAGAAATCTCGCCAGAGAATAAGGTGGGTGACGACACACTGTGGTGTTTGTATTAAGCCTACCTGCCTATTGGACTGTGCTCATAGGCAGCATTCATGGTATTTTTGACCACACCTCATGAAGGTACTTATGAGAGGACTTCCAGAACTGCTCTGGAAAGTGGCAGAAATGATGGAATAAGTGTGTTTACAGCACGAGGGGGAGCATTTTGAGTGGTATTCATGATGATGTATTCTTTTTTTTAATTTTTATTAAAATTTATCCAAAATTACACAAACTTACAGACAATAACACAGCTTACAGACCACTATTAATTGTACCTTTTGCTTATGACAGTGAACAATGTAAACAACCACCTACATAGAGCAATAAGTCACATCTATATAAAATTACTATAGCGCCCAGTTTACGTGTCACTGATTTAAATTTGGGTTATTAGGTTCTTATATTTAAGGTATCATTATTCCTCTGGATTCCCATTCCCCTCCCCCTTTGCCCTCTTCTTGTTCCCTTGAACCCTTTGTCTATTAGCTTATATCTAACACTTCATCTTTTTGTATCCGTTGTTTACTCTTTTCTTTTGTTTGTGTTTTACCTCACTAAATGAGGGATACCATGTGGTATTCCAGCTTGTGAGACTGGTTTATTTCACTCAACATTATATTTTCCAGGTCCATCCATTTTCCTACAAATAACTCTAGTTTGTCATTCTTTATAGCTGAATAGTATTCCATTATGTATAGATAGCACATTTTGTTTATCCACCTATCCATTGATGGGTATATGGGTTGCTTCCAGAATTTAGCTATTATAAATTGTGCTGCTATAAACATTGTTGTGCAAGTATCTCTGTAGTATGATGTCTCTAGCTCTTCAGGAAAGATACCTAGTAGGGGAATGGCTGGGTCATATGGGATTTCTACATTCAGACTCTTGAGAAACCTCCATACTGATTTCCATAATGGTTGTACTAGTTTGCATTCCCACCAACAGTGTAGGAGGGTTCCCTTTTCATCACAGCCCCGCCAGCATTTGTTATTGTTTGACTCTCTGTTGATTGCTATTCTTTCTGGGGTAAGGTGGAATCTTAGAGTTGTTTTAATTTGCATTTCTCTAATAGCTGTAGATGCTGAACATTTTTTCAATGTATTCTTTATTCTAGTAAATGTTTTTATTTAAGGGTCACCATATAGATCACCTAATTGAACCAACACAGTGTTTTCTCTTTAATGCCTTTCTTTTGCTCAAAATTATGTTTATAGGCTACATCCTTATTGTTGTATGTAGATGACATGTTTTCATTCTTATTGGTGCATATCGAACAGTGTGTCTTAGTTACTTTCCCTTCACTGTGACAGAACACACAACAACCATCCCTGAAAGGAGGAGGGACTGGCTCATGGTTTCAAGTGCGTGATTGGTTGGCTGCAAGGAAGAAACAGGATGGCAGAGGGGCATCGCTGAAGGAAGTTGCTCAACTCATGACAGGCAGGAAGCAGAGCAAGAAGGCAGGAGTCAGGAACTGACTTTTGACCTTCCAGGTCACACTCCCACTGACTTGCCCCTTCTGACCAGCCCACACTTTCTAACAGAATGTTCAGCTGTGAGCTTATCAGTGGGTTGACCCATTGATAAATATAGCATGCCAATGTTCCAGTCACCTTTCTTTTTTGGTTTGTTTTGGGGGGTGGGGGGTTATTTTATTTTTTACCAAGAACATGTATTGGTACATTGTATACATAATGATCACATTCATCCTGGTTATTTTGTCCTGTATATGATGTATCTTGGTTTTTCCCCCTCTTCCCCACCCCTCCTTTCTGCGCCCCTTCCCTACTTATAGCAGATTTATTCATATTTTTCTGTGATTTCCCTTTCCCCTTTCTTTCCTTTTTCCCTTCCTACTTTTCCCCCTTCTCCTTTCTAGTTCTCCTCTCTTTCGAATATGATCTTCTTATTATCTTTCTGTTTTGGTGGGGAGGGATGCTGAGGATCGAATTCAGGGCTCTACCAATTGAGCTAAATCCCCAACCACCAGTCACCTCTCAAAATCACCATCTCTGAACACCTGAAGCTTTTGTGGGACACGTCATATTTAAACAATGGCAGTGTGGCTATCACACAATTTTGTTTTGTAATCCACCCTAGATGGACATTTTATTGGCATTTGGGAAGTTTCTAGACTTTGTCCTACTAATTATGCTGCCAGAAATTTTATTCTCCACATTTGATGAGTAAACATATCACACATTTCTTTTGAGTGTGTATCTTATAGCCGGGGAAAATATTGGTTAAAGTTATACACATGTCCACTTCTAGTACACTGTCAGTTTTTCATGATGGTTTTAACGTTTCCATGCTCACTAGTGATGTTAGAGAAGTCTTATTACTCCACATTCTCTCCAACACCTGACATTGTCAGAGCATCTCATTGCAGCTATTCTGGCAAATGTGGCAGATTTAATTAATGTATCTTTCAGAGCAAATAAATTTAAATATTTGTCATGTTTTTGACAGTTATATATTTCATTTTATAAATTGTATAAAGTATTTTTATTCTGCAATTTTTTCTCTATGCTGTATTTCTATATATTCAGGAATATATATCTATTATCAAATGTATTTTCCAAATATATTTCCCCATTTTGCAGGCTTTTCATTTTACTCATTTTCCTGCGCCATTTCAGCAAAAAGCTCTTAACAATGAAGTAATTCAATCAAAACGTTTTGCCTTCATTGCTTGATACTTTCTTATTTTGTCTAAAAACCTGCTCTAGATTATGAAATTGCTATTGTATAGAATCTTCTACATTTTCCATTTGGAACAGTCAACTACCTGCAATTTATTTTCTGAGTGGAGAAACAAAATGGTCACTATTGGGCTTTAGAACAGCAATATCTAAGAGACCCTGACATTTATAGAAATCCTCTATTTTCTCCATGCACTTCAGTGACTCCTTTGTTGACTAATGTCCATACATATCTCTGTATGTAGGACTCTGTTCTAATTTTGTGCGATTGTTCTACTTGTTATCTTTATACAGAAACCATGCTGTTTTAATTACTATGATGGTGTATGGACTTCGATAAATGCCAGTGTAAATCCTCCAATTTCATTCCTGAAGAATGTGCTGATGTTTCTTGGACATCTTTATATTAAAATGAGTTTGTCGGTACATGTACACATACTTACCAGCTAATATTTTGAGTGAAATTATACTGAGTTTGTAGAACTGATATTTTATTTCTATCTGTGACATAGCTTTACATTTATTAAGATATTCTTTATTTTCTTCAAATCAGGTTTATACGTATATAGATGTCTCACATGTGTTCTGTTAGCCTTATTCCCAGACATTTCCATGATCATCTTCTTAAAAGAATTTTCATAATGCAGAAATGCAGCTCACAAATCCCCTAGGTAAGCAGTTTCTGCCCCAGTATCACCTGATACGTGACAAGGATGAAGTAAACCACTTCTATGTGTTGTGGCAAGGTCAGGGTAGATAACATTTGATTTTTTTCTTTTTCCATTATACCATAGCAGCTGTTTACATAGATAACAGTGACTACCAGTAATAATACGCAGTAGCAAATTTCTTTTCAAATACTGATACGAAGAAGTAGATAACTGAACAACACATAAATAAATAATTATGAGTTCTATAATAAATGCAAATAGTCCCACTGCAATGAATGTTGTCTATTAGGTGCCTAGGTCTCCCTGAATCATACAATTATACAACAAGTATAAATACAGAGCAAGATAACATAGGAAGATGGAAGAGGCAAAATCAACTGAGGACTCTTGAATACAGCCTCTCCCCAGCCCCTACTCCTTTGTGGACATGAGTTTTAATGAACATTTTGATGAATAAGGCAAAAACATTATTTCCAGTCAGTCAGAGAAGCATAGCTTTTGTTTTGCTTTTGTTATAAATACTGAGGGCCCAATTGTAAGAAAACAATTGTTCACAGTAATCTCTCGGTATGTTCATGAAGCAGCTACAGTAATAAAATGTAGCTGAGGGAATGTGTATCTCTTCTTGGCCCTTATACTATAGATTGCCTGAAACTGGAAACAAAACAAAACAAAAAACAAAAACAAACAAACAAACAAAAAAACCAGACAAAAACCAAAAAACCGAGAGTGTGGCTTAAGTAAGGCCAAATGATATAGAAAAGAAGTCACTTGGTTAATTCTAGGATTTTGCTCTTAGAATTTTCCAATATTTGTCAAATACTACAGGAGAAAGAAACCTACTCTACATGAGAAGAAAACCGAAAGAAAGAGAAAGGCACGAGCAAAGAAGAAAAGGAAATATGCTTCTTTTTAGCAAGTCGTTTCATGCAGTAGAGATTAAGCATTTTGATTTATAAACAGTGAGTTGACATTGAATCCAAACATTATTGCACTAAAATAAGCTATTGGCTGGTAACAGTTAATAGGAGAGTCTGATGTAACAATTTCAGTAGGTAAGCGGTGAAAGGATAAATTAAAGGACTTGAGAAAAATCTGAGACCTTTTCAATATTCTTGATGATTAATCAAAAGTACTCATTCTGATATTCTGGAACCAGTGTTACTGAACAGTGACTTTGCAAAGTTTCGAGGGGCAAAAAGTAATTTTCAAAGGCAAAAAGTGTACCTGGCTGGGTAAGGCCAGCCCCTGTGTTACGGCACTGATCAGCTGCAAATGATCCAGAGCCCGAGCAAAGCATCTTACCTTCCTAGAACTATTCAGGGTTTTTGAGAAAGCCGTGTCTATGATAATATGTATTTGCTATAATTCTTAATCTAGAAAGTAAACATTTGTTTTCAGAAATGATAATTTTTTTAAAGCCAGAAAAGAAACATCTAAGTCGTTCTATTTCTATTTTTTTAAACCATGGTCTCACATGTTGAAATAAATAAGATTTTCTTTTCTTTTCTTTTCTTTTCTTTTCTTTTCTTTTCTTTTTTACTCTCAACCTAGAAATACCAATCAAGAAATTCAGATAAATGATTTAAATTTTTCTTAGGATACATTTTTTAAATTTTAAAAAATATTTTATCAAAATGAAAGGCTTAAATAGGCATATAATAGTTTATAATTTTTGCACTGAGTAAAATCTATTAATCTGTGTCAGTTTATAATTTAAGGTCTTCTCTAAAACTCAATTGCTTGTTTAACAGATTAAAACATGTGGGATATTCATTTATATATTTACTTTATCATCAGTTATGAAATTAAGAATTAAATTTATGGAAATCTGTACTATTTCTCTGTAGAAAATAAATTTCTCTGTGCAGTATCTCAAATAGGCTTGAATAAGTTTAGTCAATGCTATTTCAAGTGGTTTTTTTTTTTAAACCAAGGATATTTATTGGTATATTTTAGATATACATAACAATCTTATTCATCGTAGTTAATTTGTACCTGTATATGATATATATTTGTTTTATTTTTCCCCTTCCCCATCCCTCCCTTCAACTCCTCGTGCCCCTCCTTATTTACAACAGCTTTAATTACATTTTTCTACTTTTTCTATTTTTCTTTTCCTTTTCCCTTCCTTCCTTTTCTTCTCCTCCTCCCTAGTTCTTCTTCCCATTTGAATATTTTCTTTCCTTTTCACAATATATATTATACATTTTTGACTTTATTTACACTTATAGTTTCTCACACCAGAGGAACAATGTGATATGTACTCATGTGTGTCTGGTTTATCTCACTTAAGAGTATGTTGTCAAGGTGCTATAAATGTTTCTAGTTTATCCTTTTTTGTGGCAGAATAGTACTCCATTGTCTACAAAAACCCACATCTTCTTTATCCATTCATCAGTTGCTGGATATTTGGGCTGTTTTCAAGATTTAACTATTACAAACCATGTTGGTATAAACATGGTTGTGCATATATCACTGTGGTATGATGTTTTTAATTCTTCCAGGAAGATACCAAGAAGAGGAATAGCTGGGTCAAACGGAACCTCTAGTTGTAGTTTTTGAGGAATCTCCACACTGATTTCACAATGATTGGACTAGCCTACACTTCCACCAAGAATGGAGGAGGGTTCCTTTTTCCCCATGGCCCCACCAGCAATTGTTATGGGTTGATTTCTTGATAATAGCTGTTCTTTCTGGAATGAGATGGAATCTTAGCATTATTTTAATTTGCATCTCTTGAATGACCAGTGATGTTGAACACTTTTTCATGTATTTATTTGCCATTTGTACTTCTTCATCTGAGAAGTGTCTATTCATTTCATGTGTCAAGTTTTAAACTTTGCTTTTTTTCCTCTCAATACAAGTTTTGTGACAACTAGATTATTGCAGAAACAGCCTAATCCTATGCTGAGATTTGGAGTTTGTGTTTTATTTATTTTTATGATGACATAAAGTAAATGTAAGCAAAACTCAGTATTCCTTTCAAGTATTCCTTTCAAGAAAATGAGCATAATATTCATTTGATTTTATATAAATAAATATTAATATAATATTTATATAGATAGTTTATTAATATAGTTATCTAATATTAATATAGATAGTTTAACATCTAAACTAGTAATACTCTACAAATCATATAAGTCATTCTCAATATTAAATATGTTAATGTAATAATCTAACATGTCTTTTCATGTCGATATTACCTTCCAGTATACATTTTAATTTCATTTGTTTCATTTTTCTCTTCGTGTGCTATTAACATATGAATAAGACTCTTCAATAATAATAATACATATTGTTAACTCAGTGTTATAGTTTATATCTTCTTTCAATCTAATGCTTAGCAGCTCCATCTATTATTTCTCTTAAACTTGTTATTTGTATCAATTTCATATTTTTATTCTGAATAGGGAATCATTTAAAACTAAATTTCCTTAAGAATATCAGACATACTGACCCTTTAAAATGGCCATTATGTCTCATATTCTTAAAGAAATTTTGTTTCTACCATATGAAAAAGCAGGGTATGATGTATACAATATAGTGAGAGTAAAGGTTTGTGGCTCTTGTGAGACTAATGACACAAATGGTAACATTACCAACGAGCATTTCTGTGGCGATAGTGACCTTTGTCAGTACTCTTTTTCTTCCATTCAATAAAAACATGTTTGATTGAAAGGTTTTCTTTTCTTTTCTTTTCTTTATTTTCAGGTAGGTCTTGACAGTTATTTCACTAATGATCCCAATTTCAACCACTGACCCAGAAATGAAAGACTATATTTCACAAAACTCTTGGAATTCACTATAAACAAGACTTACAAAATGTCATGTCCTTGAAAACACAAAACCCAACATGCTGGCCTATGTCTTTTACTCAAAATTGCGTTCAAAAATAAAATACTACACGGGGCACAGAAGAAGGCTAGGTCTAAGTTTAAAAAGAAACTCAGATCTCTTCTGTGTATTCTAAAGATCAGAAAAACAGAAACATGTTGTCGCTGTGGTACAAGATCAACCGTACTAATAGTGGTGCCATTTAACTATTATTCAAGACATAGAGGAAACTCCTTAAATTATGTGTGATTTTTCAAAGGCATCGATTTAGGAAGGCCCTAGAGAATTCAAGTTAGTCCCCATGCAAAATAATATGAAATCTATTTCAGCACTAACTTTTACTCTGATAGTCTCTAAACCAGAAGGATAGTTATGTTGACCCACCTCTTAAGAAAACATTTTCTTCAGAATTTTTAGAATTTTTATGGCATGTTGGTCAGCTGTTTGTTAATGTGACCAAACATCTGAGAAAAACATCTTAAAGAGAAAGGTTTCCTTTGGTTCTTCATTTCAGTGTTTTCAATCCACGGTCTGCTGGCTCTGTTGCTTTGGCCTGCACTGGGAGGATGTGGTGGAGGAGAGCTTCATGGTGGCCAGGAAACAGAATGGTAAATCATGAGAGTCAGAATATAAGGGTCAGGAAAATACAGGTAGCCCCAAGGTCACACCTCCAGTAGATAGTCCTTTCACTTAGATCCCACTTCCTGTTTTTATCATCTGCCAATAATGACATCAAATTAGGATCTGATCAGTATATGAACATATTTGAAGAAGTTAGAGCCCTTGTGATCTTGGTCAGATTTTCTGTTGTTGAACACAATAGCCAACACAATTTAAAGAAAAATATAAAAGATTTAATTTATCTCATGGTCCAGGGCACTCAGTATGACTGGCAGACTCCAAGGCAGAAATGTCATGGTAGAAGCATGTGGTACAGAAGATCTGCTCAGTACCTGCTTTTATATTCTGCTAACTCTGCCACAGAATTGTGTAAAGTGCTCTAGGACTTTGCATTCCCTCCAGCAATGTATGTCAATTAACATTATCCCACATTCTCAACAGAGTCTGGAACTGGCCCATTTTATCTTTTAAGCATTTGTATAGAAATAAGTCACTTGTTTCAATTTGCATTTCTGTGGTGACTCATGATTGAGATTCTTCGCATGTGCTTCCTTGTCATGTGCAATGTTTCTGGTGAACTGTCTCAATTTTTATCTATGTAGTTCTAGTTTCTTATTTTTCTTCTCTATTGATATTTCAATGTATTCAAGTTATGTCTTGTATCACACATGTGATTTGAATTATTTTCTTTCTTTGTGTTTCACCTCTTCCTTTTACAGACATCTTCTGAAATACAACTTATCATTTATTTTTGTGCTTTTGATATTTTCCTTAACCTAGATCACAAATTCTTTTATTCAATAAATTGTTTAGTATTTTTGTTTTACATTTTGGTCTATTAAAAAGTTTAACTGTATATGTGCTGTGGAATATAAATATAGGTTCTTTTTTTTTTTTGAATATCCATGTGGTCCAGGAACATTTGCAAAAACAAAAAAACAAAATGAAATTAACAGCTATTCTCTGTGAGGTGAATTGTCATTGCACAGTGTTTGCGAACAATTGATTATAAATGTATCTGTTACTTAGTTATTTACTTCCATTGATCTATGTACATATTCTTTTGTATATCATGAGTCAACAAACTTTTTCTGTAATGGACAAATTAGTACTGTACATATATTAGGCTTTGCGGGCTTCATATTTCTCCTTGTAATTTTCATAGTCAAACTTTTCAAATGTAAAAACATAAAAAACTAGCTCATAGACCATAAAAATAGAGGCTCTGGGCACAATTTGATGCTTGGGGTACATTTTGCATTTCCCTGACATTTGGTGCACTCCTTTGATTATTGTAACATCACAGTGTTGAATTTACACAATGGGAGCACTCTAAATTTGTTCTTTTATTTCTAAATTAGTTTGACTTACAGTTTTTCTGCTTTTCTGTATAACTTTGAGGAATAGCTGATTGATTTCTATGAAATTTCTTTTGGAGATTTTGAGATTTTTATTGAATTGCATTTAATCTTTAGTTTCAAGAAAAATAACATCTTAATATTAGTTTTCTAATCCATGACAACTTATTGTTTCTGATTTGTTAAATTTCTTTTGAGTCTCCTCTTTAACTTTAAATTTTTATCATACCAATATTACCTGTATTTGTTAAATTAATATGTATTTTATGGTTTTGGTACTATTGTAAATTTCAGGGTTTTGTTTTTAGATTCCAAATTACAGTTGTCTTCTGCTAATAAAAACACAAGAAATTTTGTATATTAACCTTATATTTCATAAGCTTTCTAAATGCATTTATTAATTCTAGAAGTTGTATTTTAGTAATGCTTTTTGAACAATGTAGTCTCATCTGCATATACAGATATATAATGATTACTTTCCAGTATTATGCCTTTTAATCTTTTCTCTGGTCTTATTTACTAACAAGGACTTTGAATACAATATTCAAAGAGTAGTGAAAGAAAGGATTATTATCCTTTTTTAAAATTAGCACGTTTGTAGTACATGATGTTTACATTCAGTTTAGGGAGTAGGTACCTGTATTTAATATATTTTGACTCTTTTTATTCCCATTCTTCTCCTCATCCACCTCCCTTCCTCCATCTCTAGATCCCCTTTTCCCATTTTCATTATTATTTCAGGTCTTTTTTTTCTTTTTTTTGAGACAGGGTCTCACTATGTAGTTCGAGTGGGCCTTGAACTCACTACATAGCCCAAGCTGACCTCAAATTCTTGACAATCCTCCTGCCTCAGTCTCCTAAGTGCTGCAATTACAAGTGTGTGCCATCATGCCCGCCTCATTTTCATTATTATCGTTATTGTTTTCTTTAGTTCCTGTTTGAAAATATACTATTTACATTCGTTGTGGGTAGTTGGTACATGTACATGACTCATTTTTCATCTTTTTACATTCTTTTCCTCTCCCCTCCACCTTCACACTTTTGGTCCCTCCCTATTTGTAAAAGATCTATCTACCTATTTCTTGTTATCAGTCTTTTATTTTGGTCTTCGTACTTTGTACTTTGCACAAAGTACTTTGGATTACTCGAAAGAGAGAAACCGTATTGTATCTAAGCTTGTGTGCTTGGTTTTTTTTTTTTTTTTCCCCACATAACCGTATGTTTTCAAATGTACATATTTTCCTACAAATGTCTCACATTTATCTTTCTTCATAGTTGAGTATTATAACTTTATGTGTAGATACCACATTTCCTCTATCCATTTTTCTGTTGATGGGATGTATTGGCTGCTGAGAAGATTTAGCTAGTATGAATTGTATAGCTCTGAACATTGGTATGCATGTATCACTGTAATATGAAGTCTACAGCTCTTTTTGGAAGACACTTAGAAAGGGAATAGATGGGTCAAATAGAGTTTCTATTTTTAGTTTTTGAGAAATCTCCATACTGATTTTTGGCAATAGTTGTACTAGTTTACATTCCCACTAGCGATGTAGAAGGGTTTCTTTTTCACCACAGCCAAAGCTGCATTGTTTTTATTTGATTTCTTTGTGATTGCCATTCTCTCTGGTATAAGATGAAATCTTCATGTTGTTTAACTTTGCATTTCTCTAATGTTCAGATATGTTGAACACGCTTTATATTATTTATTCATAATTTATACTTCATCCTTTGAGAAGTGTCTATCATTGCAGTTGCCATTTTTTACTGGGTGTTTTATTTTTGTGGGGTCTGAATTCTTTGAGTTCTTTATATTTTCTAGATATTAGTTCTCTGTCTCAGAAATAGCTGATAGAAATCTATTCCCATTCTGTACATTGTCTCTTCGTTCCATTAATTGTTTCCTTTGCTGTTCTGAGATTTCTAATTTGGTATAATCCCCATTTGTTGATGCTGTTATTTGTTGTGTAATTGGAATTCTGTTCAGAAAGTCTTTGCCTACATTTATAACTTCAGTAGTTTTAACTATTTTATCTCTCAATAAGTTCAGTATTTCTGTTTTAGTAGTTAGACCTTTGATCCATTGTTATTTTATTTTATTACAGGGTGAGAGGTATGAGTCCAGCTTCAAACTTCTGTGTGAGCATAGCCAATTTTCCCAGCAACATTTGCTAAAGAAGCTATCTTTCCTCCAAAGTATGTTTTTGGCACCTTTGAAAAAGATCATATAACTGAATGTGCCTGAAGTTGTTTTTGTGAACTCAACAGTATTTTGATCCACTAATTCACATGTCTGATTTTGTGCCAATACCATACCACTTTTCCACTGTAGCTTTGTAGAATAACTTGAAATTAGATACTATAATGCCTTCTGCTTTGCTCGTATTGCCCATGAGTGCTATTCTGCTGTCCTCTGGTTGTACATGAATTTTGGGATTATTTTCTCTAGCACTATGAGGAATGCTGCTGGTATTTTGATTGGGATTGAATGAAATCTCTGTATCAGTTTTAGAGGTTTGGCCATCCTGACAACACTGATTCTGTCAATCTAGAAGCGGGGAATGCCTTTCATTGTCTGCTGTCCTCTTCAATCTCCTTTGCTCGGAGTGCAGTAGTTTTTGTAGTTTTGGTTGTGGAGCTCTTTCACTTTCTTGTTTATGTCAATTCCTGGTTTTTTAATTTTTCTTGATGCTACTGTGAACAGTGTTGTTGTGTTACTTTCTCAGTGGATTTATTAATGGTGTTGAGGAACACTACTGATTTTTGCATGTTGAGTTTGTGTACTGCTACGTGACTGAATTTGGTTATTAATTCTGAGTCTTTTGATGGAATACTTTAGGTCCTCTATGTAGAAGGTCATGTCATTTTAAAATAGAATAGGCGTTCTTTTCGTGTTCCTGATTTTAGACGAAAAATTTTCAGTTTTCCCCCATTTAATATTATGTTAGCAGTTGATTTGTCATAAATGACTTTTATCAAATTCAGGTACAGTCTTTCTATATCTATTTTTTAGGATTTCTATCATGAATGGGTGGTGGATTTTATCATTACCTTTCTCTGCATCTATTAATATGTTCATGTGGATTTTGTCCTTGCTTCTGTTCACGTGGTTTATTATATTTATTGATTCGTATATGTTGAACCATCCTTGCAACCCTGTTATGAAATCTACTTGGTCACGATGCACAATCCTTTTAATGATTTGTTGCATTCTATTTGCAAATATCTTATTGAATAGTTTTTTTTTTTATCAATGTTCATTAAGGAAATTGGCCTGTAGTTTTCTTTCTCAGTTGGGTCTTTGTCTGGTTTTATGATCAGAGTGATTGTGGCTTCTAGAAATGTATTTGGAAGCACTCCATTTTCAATTTTATTGGAGAGTTTAAGGAGTATTGGTGTTATCATATCCTTAGAGGTCTTGTAGAATTCAGCAATAAATCCATCAAGTCCTGGGTTTTTCTTATTGGTAGGTTTTTAATTACTGCCTTAATTTCATTTCTTTTTATTGAGTTATTCTGAACGTTTGTCTTCTTGGTTTAGTCTTGGTATTTTCTGTGAGTCTAGACATCACAAGAGGGCACCCTTTTACTAAATTAACCAGGAAAAAGGGCAATGATTTGTATGTAACTTTTCTTTTTTAAACTAAACTTTTCATGACATAGCAGTGCTGTTGATACATATATAATGTTATTGTTTCAGCATTAAATTTAGACTATTCTAAACATGTGGCTAACTGCATTAAATGCCTAATTCATTAACTTTTTTGCAGTTAAAAATTAAGCGAATTAAATTCACTTCAAAACTGTACTAAAAGAAACAAACTTCTCTTGAGAATATTTAAATATTTTGAGAAAAAAGTTTTGGAACGTTTGTCTGTTATTTTCTTTTCTCTATACTTGTACATGTTTTCAAGTTTCATTTCCCACCTGGTTATAGTTAGAAGTAAATTGGATGTATTATGTACAGGTACAAATTCCCCATCAGGAATGTGATCATTGTGTATATCAAAAGTACACCAATAAAATTAATTTTTAAAAAAGTAAATTGGTTAGAGAGCCAATGGCAATTTTTTTTGCCATGTAATAGATATTTTGTCTTTTCACCAATTTCATATAATTTAGGCTCTTTAGTAGAAATCCTTTTCATTATGCTCCCCATTACGCTCCCCTTATGTTGTTTTGACTACTTCAGGGGTGACGATGGTAACGGTGATGAGCCATGTACATTGTTTATCACTATAACCAAACCAGAACTAGAACAGAAATCTCAGGGATTAGGAGGCGAAATAAGCTAAATGGCCAACATGGGCCTACACTAAATAAAAATACAATACAGCATTACACTAAGTAAAAATACAATACCTTACTTGGGGTAATAGTAATAAATAAAAACAGAAGAATTTCAAAATAAACATGATAAGTAATTTTTAATTTAAAGGGATCAGGACACACCAAACAATAATTGTAAAATGCACTGATATTGTATTACCATGGCAATTTAAGTTGATTCATTTAGATTTCAATTGTTTCAAATGATTCTAATTAAAATTACACCTATTATTTGAAAAATTATAAATCATAAATATTTCTAGAGAAAACTACCAATAATACCTAGTGAAGAAGACAGAGGATTTAAAAGTGCTGAGGTACATTGAAATGATCTTGATTTAGGACTGGGAAAACCCAGATATATGTTTGTCTCCTCAACTTTATTAACTATAACTATGACAATCCTGAGGTCCTCAATTTTTTCACTGAAAATTTTAGTAATATTAACTCTTAAAATGCTTCAATTTCTAGTATCTATAATTTTAATAACTCTTTTTTGTAATAACTATATGTAATATGACAAGAATTCCATCAAATGTCCTTCAAATAATTAAGGATCAGAGTAGGTGACAGAGGAAGACAATATTCTCTTTGTTGGAGTCCTCAAATTTCAAGTTACTTGATGATACGTGTTCTAAGATTGCAATAACATGAATTTTAAATTTAAAAGCAATATATAATAGTTTACGTTAAAAAAATAGTTTACCTTATATTGTAGAAATTTTCAGTATCTAGAGAACTTGTCACCACAAACTTGTGTTATTTTTTAAAATAAATATTGTAAAATCAACACTATTGGTAAAATTGTCCTCATTCCATCATAAGGTTTCATTTTTATAATTTCTTCTTATGCTAACATTTGTCTTACTGAATTTGTACCATAATGTACTAATTTATTGGTCATAGCTCTAGGTATGGATTTGTAATATAGAGATTTTATGAAGTAATTTGCATGATTCATTTAAAATGTTACTTCTGTTACATCAAGCTCTCACTTTGAATACAGTTTAACCATCAAATTTCAACGACTTTTGATGAGGATTCTGTTTACAGAAGTCAAACTATGTCAAAGATCTATAACTAAATTTAGTCACATGCTTGGAATTGGAATTCAGGCTTTTGGATTGAAATGCCAGTGAATTTTTCCTCCACAATGCCATAGCTATCAAAATATATGTTTTAGGTGTAGGCAACCATGAGTTTTAAACTTTAAAATGACCTAAAATTTTTAAGTAGTAGGTACTGGGGGAAAACATGTTTATCATTATTTGCTCTAAAAAATGAAATAGATGATTATATGGATTTCCTTATGAAAACTGAACCCCAAAAACTGAAATCCAAGTTCTCTGTTAATACATTTTATTAATTACTTTAGGTTATATTCATATCTTTAACAAAATGCAGTTGGAAAGAAATAGTATGTTAGTGTTCTGCAGGACAGTGGAGTATCTAGTTTTTCAACAATTTACTACACATTTTGTAAAGAATTATGAGTTTGAAAGTTCCCAATACAAAGAAATGAAATATGTTTCAAGGAGTAGAAATACAATTGCTTTGATTTGATCATTGCACATTGCATACATATATCAAATTATCTCACCATACTACATAAGCATGTAAAATTAAAATTAAATTTTACTCGTTGAAAGGTTCCCTCTCAAAAACAAAACAAAATACTGCTCTGTGTTTTGAAAAAGATGCAAACAGCACTTAAGAATAAAAGCTTTCAAAAAGAAACTGACATGATCGGAGAAGTAAATACTGAAGGCATTTGAAAGAGATAAACTGGTTTTTTTCATAATATAATTTGTTGATTGATACCTTAAATTCTGAGTGACACACATGTTCTAGGAATGGCATAAGGCATTTATAATGCATATACATATATTATTCATAGACAATGTATATGAATTTGCATCTCTGTAACACTGTGGTAGCTGCCGTGGGGATTCTGTGATGGGAAGCGACCATTTTAACTTGGAGTTGACTGTAGAAAGGATCTCTGTTCTAATTAACCAAAAAGCTATACTGTTAACAAAGGAGTCAAGAAATTTGACCCATACTTCTACAGCTATATATTGATAATAATTTGTTGATTCGATACACTATTGAACTTTTATTAAATTCATCTGTCACATTTGTAACATCATCAATAGATAACCAGAAGAGTTTATTCTCAGTATTATCACATCTACTGATACAAACTAGAAAGAGAATTATCTATGCCTAACATGTATGAACTGTATGTGTTCAAGTCCTGTAACTTTGAGACACTCTGTCGTTCGGATATTTCAACCTTCGCTCCCCTGTCTGTCAGGCGGATCATGTATCCCCACTTTAAATGGTGTGTTCAGTCTGACCTACGTCCTAAACTGGTTGTGTGTAAAATGCTACTGAAACTTAGTTGAGGATCTCTATTCTTACATGTGACATCACACTATTTTATGTAAGATCTGCATATTCAATTCCTCAATTAAGAATCAAATATTAGAGATCAATAAGATAACACTAGTACAGTATTTCCCTGCCCTCGAGCACCTTGGATTCTAAGAGGCAATGAGACAGACAAATACTAAGGAAAAAAATCATCGTTTCATGTATACTGAGCACTTGGAACATAACAGAAAGAATAACAAAACTTTTCTAGAGAAACTGGAGAGGCTTCAAAGGAATTTAAAAGAAGTAGGGAGGTTTGGAAGAAACAAGCGTTTTGAAACCATCCAGAACAAGGAGATGATGTGTCTTAAAGGGTGGAGAATTTTTTGCATGCATTACGAAAACCTGAGGGAAAGTAGAGATGTAAAGAACGGTACAGAAATTTTCGCCGTTCTGGGGAGATTGGGGTGAAGACACAAGGTCATCTATGATGACACTGAGGAGACGACTTTGGCAGGATGACAGTAACAAACACCAGATTCTGGTGGACAGAGCCGTGAATAGGGAGACAGAGAGTAGAGACAATGAAGTAAAGCAGAGATACTGCTTCCTCTGTAGCTCTGCTTTAAGGGGGGTTGGTTTTGTTTCTGGTTTTGTTACTTACTCATATTTATTGGCTACTTAGTCTGAATTCTAAATTGCAGAAATTCAGTAGAGAAGACTGACTCTCAGAAGAGAAACTCTCTCCCCTCAAGTTACTGACTCTTCATGGGGGGAAGAGGAGATGCATGTGTAATAATAATATTTAGATATGAATAAAGTAATGTCAGGTGTACCTGGAGTCAATGAGGAAGATATCGTGTTAGCCACTGGGTAGAACGGCTGAGGCAAAAAGTTTATGAAAGACCCTGTGTAGAAGTGATATTTCAATTGAGAAGTAAATATTGAACGGGATGCAGTCATGAAAAGGTCGGTAGAAGAGGATCCTAAGAAAGACAGACAAATGAGAAGAGATTGAGACTTTTGGGAGGATCTAGTGTTGGAAGGATAGAAATTATGCAAATGTGTACCTAATGAAGTAGACAGAGAATAGACAACATGGTGGGTGGGAAGGGAAGGTTGGCAGATACATCACATACACTTTAGGGAGATTTCTTTACCTGGTCTTTAAGAAAGGGCTGAGAAAACATGAGAATGAGAGGAAAGTGGGAGTAGAACTTCCTGCTAATTTAAGCTCCTACATTGTGGGGAAACTTGTATTCTTTTTGTGGTTTCTATATTTTCTTTTTCCCTTCCTTCCTCCTTCCTTCTTTCCTTCCTTCCTTCTATCCTTCTTCTTCTCCTCCCTCCCTCCCTTGCATCATTCTTTCTTTCTGTCTTTTTTTCTGTGTAGTACTGGGGCTCGAACCCAGGACCTTTATGAGCTATAGCCCACCCTACCCTTTTTGCGACAGGGTCTTGCAAAATCTCTCTATTGTATTCCTGGCTGTATTCCTACTTTTAATTAAGTTTCAGCCTCCAAAGTGCTGCGATTGCAGGTGTGTGCCACCATGCAACTTTCATTTGCAGTTTTTTTTGAGTACATCATGTGTTATGAATTATTGCAAGCTACTCGAGCTTTATAAATCTCAATTTATCTAGCTATGAAATGGGTAAAGAGGAATAACTTTGCTATTCCTTATTAGTTTGTTCTTTGGATTACACAGTCCCTTATGTAACAGCTTTGAATAAACTACAGCATTCAATTCCTGCGGTTACGGCCTGGACTGGTAAGTTGCCATTGGCAAGAACATCTGTTTCCTCAGAATTTACTCTGACATTGTTAAAAAAATAACAGCTTTCTTTGCAAAATTCAGCCAAGGCATATAAATTGCTAGGAAATGTCACTTAATGGAATTGGTTTTGATATTTAGTGACTTATTCAAATTCCCAAAGTTATTTACCTGACACTAGTTGATTTATCAAGCCCAAGCATATATTCTTCCACTGAATATTCAGAGAACCTACATTAATATCTCAGTAGAAAATCTTGAAAGTGAAGAACTAAAGTATTATGCTTTGAGGAAGTATTGAAAGAAGGGAAAGGGAGAAAAGAGAATAGAAGAAAAATGCAAACAAAGCTTTTGTAAATAAGGAGGGGAAGAAGAGTCACAGGGGAAACGGATGAAAAAGGAAGTTTTAAGCTATATTAAGTACAGGTACAAATTCCCTATAATGAATGTGATCATTATGTATATCAAAAGGGTACCAATAAAATTAATTTTTTAAAAAGTATTGTGCTTAATCAAGATTAGGATTATGCATTATAAAGTCCAGGAATATGGTAAATTATTTGTTTGTTTATTCATTGCTTAATTTTAAACATAGTTGTGGCCCTGTTTACTTCCAAAAGAGTAGCGATAGCATTCTCTTTCCCGGCAGTGCACAGCGAAATTTCCTCAGGGTTAAGGTTAGGATTTGACTTCCGGTGAGAGTTAGCTTGATGTTTGCAATGTCAAAAGACTTGGGGTTGTGTGCTCAGCTTGGGGCACATGCGGTGTTGAATTGAGTGTTAAACTTGGCATCCTGGGAGAAGAAAACGTTCTCACGGTTAGGGTTAGGATTGGCCTTCCTGTGAGAGTTAGGGGGGCGTTCTTGATGCTAAACTACTTGCACCTGCCCGCAAGGTTGAGGACATGGGCAATAAATGCAGTCAGCAATACCTAATATGTAGAATTGGGATGGACTAAAATGTGACAGGTATCAAGAAGTAACTAGGAATTTTTGCATAGTAAAAATGTGTAATTATTGCTAACTTACATTTTTCTTTACCTTAGAGTCATACTTTGTATATATATGCTTTTCTCCCAGCCTCTCTTGTCTTTCTGTTCTCCACATACGCATACATGCATGCGTGCACACGCATACACACACACACCCCACAGCACTAAAAACTAAAAACTCTTGGGGTTGAGGGTGTTGCTAAATGACAGAATGCTTGCCTAGCATACACAAATCAGTGAGTTTGATCCCCAACATTGAAAAACAGAACAAAAAGAAGTAAAACATTTTAAAGTGTCAAAAGTACACAGAATGGTTTTAAGGAACTTATCCAACTCCTATTTCAGTACCTGTAAGCATATTGTATATACACAAATATCTGTACAAACATAATTATTGGCACCATATATGTGGCAAGAATAATACTTTTCATCTATTACTCTGTTCTCTGGCTAAATTTATGCTGATTTTTTTTTTTTCACAAAGCAATCAAATACTTAAGGCATCCATTTCTTTCCTTGGAAAAGACATCAGGATTTCCCTATGTGGTTGTAACCTTAAAGATCTGTTATTTATGTTTTTAACTGAGAATAAAGGAAATTGAAGTAAATTTAGTTAATAAATTTACATATTATATATAAATTTAGTTATGTCTATGAATGCATTTGTAATCAGCCTAACATACATATACATGCATGATTAATTAACATACATATATACATATACATGTATCATTAAGTCATAAGAACAGCTCATAGATCATAGGGAGGCATTACTTAAATTCACTGGTTTATTAACAAAGCATACAATAATAGAGTGTAAGGTAAGGATGAATAACTACATAAGTACGCACATCAGGCAAGGACTGAAAAGTCCTTGGTGATATATAAGGGTTACTTACAAACTTAAAAAATTCATATCATTTCTCTTAAGATTGCACAGATGAAAGCTAATCTGTCTCTTAATGAATGCCAACTCATTCATTTGTAATTCAATTTCCTCCTCCCAGCCTTCAAGAACAACATATATAAACCTAAAGGTTAAGAAAAAAATTACTGCTAGTAAAATACCTATAACCAATTATATACCTCATATATTTGAGGAGAATTGGATAAAGAGCCTCATGTATAAATACCAAATGCTTGAAAGCAGACAGTTAATTCAGCAAGCTAATAGTCTTTTTAGTAAGAATACTATCATCACTGACGATTTATAAGTCTCTGCATGGTGCTTGTACCCAAGAATGATGTAATTTAAAGTGTGTGAATTTGGGTCCTCATACAAAAAAATACCACAGTCGCAAGTGCTTAAATCAATCTTAAAATAAAAATATCGATCCTATTCATAATTCTTTAACTACCATAAAGTAATACCATAAAGTAATATGCTAAGGAATAATTTAGGGGTAAAAAAATTAATCAGTCCTTGTTTTCCCATTTTCTTGTTTGAGGCTGTGTTTGTACCTTTTTTTTTTTTTTTCGGATATTCTTGTCTGTTTTGGAGTGTTACTGCCGGTTGGGGACTAGAGAAGTGAGCAGAGGTCATGGTAATATGAAGCTTTTTGGGAGTTTGTTGCCTTTCTGTGAGTAATTTTCAACTTTGTATGTCCAGTTCTAGTATTTACTGTTTCAGTTGTTTAAGTGATTTTGTCCCTCTCTCTAGATTTTGCTACTAGGGTACTCCACTTTAAAACAGTTTCTCCAGTGGGAATCTTAAACCATTTCTATATTAGACTAAAGAACTTCTGCACAGCAAAAGAATCAATCAGAGTGAACAGAAAACCTACAGAATGGGAAAAAATTTTTGCCAGCTACTCCTCAGACAGAGGACTAATATCTAGAATATACAAAGAACTAATATCTAGAATATACAAAAACATTAAACAACCTAAAATTAATAACCTAGTCAAGAAGTGGGCTAGAGATATGAACAGACAGTTTACTGTTGAAGAAATACAAATGGCCCACAAATATATGAAAAAATGTTCAACATCTTTGATCATTGGAGAAATGCAAATTAAAACAACACTAAGTTTTCGTCTTATCCCGGAAAGAATGGCAATCATTAGGAAATCAAACAATAACAAATGCTGGCATGGCTGTGGTAAAAAAGGAACTCTCCTACACTGTTGGTGGGAATGCAAACTAGTACAACCATTATGAAAATCAGTATAGAGATTTCTCAAAAGCCTGAAAGTAGTAATCCCATATGACTCAGCCATTCCCCTACTAGATATCTTCCCCGAAGAGCAAAAAACATCATACTACAGCGATACTTGCCTACCGATACTTACAACAGCACAATTCCAGTAGCTAAATTCTAGAAGCAGCCTGTATACCCATCAACAGATAACTGGATAAACAAAATGTGGTATCCATATATAATGGAATACTACCCAGCTATAAAGAAGGACAAATTAGAGTCATTTATAGGAAAATGGATGGATCTGTAAAACATATGTTGAATGGAATAAGGCAGACTCCCAAGCTTGAATACAGTATGGTATCCCTCATTTGAGCGAGGCAAAATACAAACCAAAAAAATGGTAAAAAATGGATACAAAAAGACAGGGAGACAGATCTGACTCGACAGGCAAAGGATCCAAGGGAACAAGAAGAGGGAAAAGGGGAAAGGGAATGGGAATTCAGGATATCCTAAAACAAGAAACCAGTAACCCAAATTTAAAACAGTAACACATACTCAAGGTACTACAGTCAACTGTATGTAGTTGCAACTTAATACTGTGTGTATGTGGTTGTTTACATTGCTTGTTGTTATATGCAAATGGCACAATGTATTATGGTCTATAATTTTGTGTAATGGTCTGTAAGTTTGCATAATTTTGGATAAATTTAAAAAAGACTCACTAAGATTTTTTTTTTAACTTCCAACTAGCCATCTCATTTAATGGTAAACACATCTGTTCTTTTAGGGTGCTACACATATGCATATGAAGGTCAAATTTTGCTCAGCTTTATAAATCACTAAAAAGGGCAGATTATAGTTAGTCAAAAGTTTTTCCATCTCAAAGCTTTAGATGAAGACCAAGCATGGTCTTGAGTAGAAGACCTTCTGTATCAGGTAATAGATATGTGGTATGGAGTCCAAGAAATAAAACCTTGATAGAATACATATCCTAAGGGCAATATTGATGTCAGGCACTGGACTCCAAGACTGGTGAAGGTTCTAACACCTGCAATTTATTTCTGGCTATTAAAGCCTACAAATCTGGAAAATATCCACTTATGTGGATTTAAAAGAAGTTAAATTGTACCTAGTGAATATTATGTACTGCGAGCATGTATTAATAAAACAATTTTAAAAACCAAATTCCATACATAATTTTTGCCTTTGAATAGAGAAAAAGCAAGCATTGCAATATCCCAATGTGTCTTTGGAAAAGTTGCTATTGGGACTGTTATTTCTGCTTTTTTTCATCAATGACATCAATGTACTAAATAGTAGATCTTCAGTTTTTATTCTCTTTCTTTTTATTTTTAGGGATACAATAAGGAAGACAAATTAGGAGACCCTAATTTGACTTCGGTCCAGTTCTTTCATAATTGTGCTTGCAAGAGTATTTGTCTGCTATAGCAAAAAATATAAAGGAATGTTTATTGGTGCACTTAGATTCTATGCCAATGTGGAGATCTTGATAAAGATGTGGAAGCTAATATTCTTTTCTGTAATCTGTTTATCTCGGTCTTAAATAAAAGACCCCCAAGTTACTAAAATTGTTGGTGAAATGAAAGTCTTCATGCACTAACTGCCTTCCAAGTTTCACCTCTCAAATACTGCTGCATTGGAAAACGAGGCTTTAGTACACGAGCCTTCTGGGGATATTTCATATGGAAACCATGTACTCCAATGTACCCGACCTTCCTCTAATCTATTCTAATCATAGTCATGGTAAATTAAAAAAAAATGCTTGCTTATGATAATCTTTCTGAAAAGTCTTCACGTTGCTAAAAAAAAGTGTAATGCACTCTACAAATACATATATCCATATATATTTATACTCATTTATGTTTCATAAGCTCATGTACATCTCCAGAGAAATATCTGAGCAACTGAGAGTGAGGTCTACGCGCCTGTCCAGCCTGAGCTTCCACAAAGGTCTTTCTCGGTCTCTGAGCCCGGACTCCACTGGTGTTTTCTCACATGCTGGGACACCTTGTGTTTTCTTCTACTTCAGAGTCTTTCCATGTGCAAGATTTTTTTTTTTAAACCAAAAAGTCCCTCCCATATTGTTGTTTCCTTAGCCAGATTTTATTATTTTTGAAATTACAGATCAGATGACTTAAGAGATTTTCTAGACCCTCTGGAGTGGAACTATGCTCTTAGAGTTCCATTTGAAATTTTCACAATATCTTTAATCTCTCTTTTATAATTTTTATCACATTATATAATTCTGTATATTTGGGACATGGACAGATTCTCAGTACCTTATAGTTTATAAATCTAATTTTATAAATGATTAATCTTTCATGCTGATCAGAGGAATATTGGTACTATCCATTCAATCATCTTTATCAGAATCTTAGGACATGCCAATTTGATGATTTTAGATCTTATATCAAGGTATTTAAAGATATCTTCTTAAAGGAAATAGATCAGTCTTAAACTTCAAATCCAATTGCCGGCTAATGGGCTGAAGATGTCAATTTTGGCAATTCTGACATTTATAGAAATAAAAATTTTCTAAAATAATTCCACTTGAGTTATATCCTGCAAAAACTGGAGAATGAAGAGAGTCATTAGGAATTACAGAAAGCCTGAAGATAATACGTAGAAAAGCTTGCTTAAATAAACTGTCCAAATCCAGAGCTTTACTGCACAGTTTAATACTTCAACAAACATTTACTGAGTGTTCAACTTGTACTGTGCAATGTATTATTCAATGGAAATCCAAAATTAGAAAAGACGTATTTTCACTAAGTTCTTAATATTTTGTGGGTAGGGCGAAGAATACAGACCTTTGTGAACAGTGTTGTAATGCTATCGGAACACTTTTTTTTTTTTTTTTTTTTTTTTTTTTTTTTTTTTTTTTTTTTTTTTTTTTTTTTTTTTTTTTTTTTTTTTTTTTTTTTTTTTTTTTTTTTTTTAGTTCAGGCTGGCCTGGAACTCACTGTATAATTCAGGGGGCTTCAAATTCATGGCAATCCTTCTCCCTTAGCCTCCCAAGTGCCAGGATTACAGGTGTGCCACCACCACACCCAGAAACTATCAGAACACTTCTACATCAAACTGCATCCCAGATTTGGAGGCCATCGTGAGAGTAGTATTCTGCAGATGATCTCTGCAATGAAAGAGTCGAGAACGGATTGAGAGCCTTCCATGGCTGCCCTAGCACCCTAAACTTAGCTGTGATGATACCCACTTTGGCAATCCACTCTGATTCTCCAGCTGAATCAGGAAGTGAGACAGAGTAGGATTTCTTTTTCTTGGAGCTTCTCCAGCAGTAGTTGTTATTGGATAGCAGTCAGCCTTTCTGGAGTAAAATGGAATCTCAGTGTAGTTTTACAGTAATTTGTGTTTCTCTAATGACAAGATGTTGGACATTTCTCCTGTATTTACTATTTACTGGCCATTTTTACTTCTTCTGAGAAGTAGCAATTCATTTCCGTTGTCTGTTTTGTGATTGGGTCTTTTATTTGGGGACATCTAATATATTTTAGATGTTAGTCTTCTGTCCAAGAAATAGTTGGCAAAACTTTTTTTCTCATTTCCATTTATTTCTTCACTCTGTTGGTTGTTAGACCCAAAATATAAATTAAAACAAAAATAAAAGATAAAAGAATAGGGGATAAGGAGATCTTTTACAAATGGGAGGGAGACCAAGAAATGGAGGGAACAGAGAGGGAGGACAGAGGAAGGGGATGATAAAGAATTAAGATGTGTTGTATATATGTACCAATTATATTCTGAGCTCTTTTTAAATTTTATTTTAAGAGAATTAAAGAATTCTCTTGAATAAAATTAAAATTTTATTTTAATTCTTGCTAAATTGCCTAGGATGGCCTTGAACTTGTGATACTCCTCTTGCCTCAGCCTCCCAAGTAGCTAGGATTACAGGTGAGCACTACCATATCCAGATTCCATTGGATTTCTCCATTAGGATTATTCCTTTGTTTTAAAATATAAATAATTTCAATCTGCTAATCAGGCAAGCTGAATGCATATATGTTTATAGATGTAGGATGCTAAAAATGCCACTCATACAAAAAGAAGAATTCACTAAATATATAAGGTGTACTGCAAGATTTAAAGTGAGATGTAGTCTATGAAAATGACATATTTATGTTTAACAACAACATCAAAAATACCCCACTTCAATATTAAAAGTTAATGGAACATAAAAATTCAATTATTCCTCAGATGCACTAGACTCCTTCCTAGTCCTGATTCGGTTGGTAGATATTTTAAAAGACAGCAGAGATTGTAGGACAAACCATCACACAGAACAGCATGTAATCTAGGAAATAACTCACACATGTACACACATGCACACACACACACACCATGCGTTGGGCTCAGTATTCTAATTTTAGCAAGTTTTTATACTTTTAAAGCAAGTTTTATCTTGGGTTGTTTGTTTGCTATTTTATTTTGAGGCAGGATAAAACAACAGAGCTTGCAAAGTCTGTAGCCTAGTTTTGGAGAAAGCTATTTTATCACCTCTGTGGGTGTGAAAAGGAACCAGAGATGTGAAAGAATTATCATCATAAAGAGTGTGCAGATCAAACGAAGGGTACTGAGGCAAATGTTGGCAGTATGCAATTTCAATTACTATCTAGGAACATTTCAACATGGGTAGACAAATGTTTCCAGGATTCACAAGTTTTGTACTGAAATTTTATTTCCCTCTGTATCAAATTAGAGTAAAATGATCTATTGAATCAATATAATACTAATCAAAATATCCTATTAATCATTTATTGGATAATCTAAAATATACATATTTCTCTTTAGGATACTAAAGTCATAATCACTACACATCAGTTTTTCATAGTTTTATTTGTGTTTAGAATCATGCTTTTGATAAGTGATCACTTGATGTAATAACCAAAATAGCCATGGGATCTCGAACAAGATAAAATGGTGAACAAGCATCTTCAAACACATCAAAGCTTTTTGCCTCATGTAAAAATACTATTGCCCTGAAGCAGATAAATTTATTACAAGAGAAATATATAATACTAAAGAATGAAAAATAACCTTTTATGTTAAGATAGTATCTTTCATCTGGAATTTGAAACTCCGTATTTCATAACCTAGGTCTGTTATAACCTGATAAATCTACCTGGAAGAGATGGTACCTTCCCAGTTTGGAGCTTTGCATGCTTAATACAGCAACTTCCAGTAAAATAACTCTAAGTGTTATGCACGTGTACTTCCTTCATTCTCCTAATGCCCTCTGAAATAGAAAGCAGGGCTATGGCTTATTTAAAAGGTAAACTAAGGATTGATGGTGAGACCAAGTGTGAAAGCAGATGTTCTTTATTTTAATACTTAACCTCTGGACCACATTGTCCTTTGAGAAGAATAACCACTGTGGTTGTTCAGTCTGGCCTAGATCATAAAACTTCGCAGAAAAGATCCTCTCCTTTCATCCTTCATGCCATAATCAAGTCTTCCAATCTATGTTATCATGGTAAATAAAAATATATCTGATGCATCACTGACATGCACCCACACATCCTAAGTGACCTGAGGCTGCTCTGCAGACGTAGTTCACTGTGCCATAAATTGGATCGTCACAGTTTTACTCACATCAGATCCCAGTGGGATCAAAGATTGCAAGAAGACTGTCAATTATTTCAATTTGTCATTATGTCACTGAATATCATTTTCCCTGTAGGTCCAAAATAGCCATGGATCTTGAACAAGATAAAATGGTGAACAGAAATCTTCAAACACATCAAAGCTCTTTGCCTTATGTAAAAAATGTTATTGCCCTGAGGCAGGTAAACTTATTAAAAGAGAAATATATAATACTAAAGGGTGAAAAATAGCCTTTTATGTTAAGATAATATGCTTTATCTGGAAATATCCCGAGGCACTTTTTCAAGGAGTACTATTTGAATTACTTCTCTATACAGAAATTCAGGAATATTCTGCTTAATTTCTCAGTAGTTGAAACATATTTTAGGACACACAAACTTTTTAAAATTGCTGTTCATTTAAGGTCTTTTTCTCTCTGTGTCTAGCACGGTCCATACTTGCCCCAGTGTGCCTCTAGGAAGTCCATGGGGGTTTTTGATAACACATTGCTTCTCAGTGTACCACCCATTCAAAATTCTTTGTTTATGAAGAGCAGGAAGAGGCTCAAGTAGTAACACGTGTGGGCTGATGTAAAGCACATAGGAGCAAGACAGGCATGTTGGTTGAAGTGAAGAAAAGAAACTGTGAGAGAGAGATGGAGCTCATGGGAGTTGGAGCTATAACTAAAGCTGATCAGGGGACCTTGGAGGCAGACGTGTGTATTTTCACTTTAATGCTTTGCAGATGATAAGAATCACTCATTCTCACTGAGCAATGACTAGTTTCTCTCACTCTCACAGATGTGCATTTGTCCACAGTCCTCATTGAATCTCTCGCTGGGTATATTCGATTGCAATTAATAACCTTTTATCAAGTTTGAATTGTAGTTAGTCACTTATTTAATATTTTGTTTTTATTTTTGTTAGTACATATTTACAGTACAAAATGATCACATTGCCCCCGATGAGTTGGTGCATATAAACACATCATCTTAGTTCTTTTGTTCGTCCCTTCCCCTTCTCTCCCTTCCCCCTTCTTTCATTTCTTGCTCCTCTTCCCTTTTGCAAAAGATCTGTCTCCCTTTTTCCTATTATCTTTCTTCTTTCTCTTAATTTATATTTTGTGTTTATTGTGTGAGAAAAATCATGTGATGTTTATGCTCTATGTCTGATTTACATCACTTAACATTATGGTCACAACATGCATCCATTTTCCTACAAATGACTCTATTTTAGCTTTCACTGTGGTGGACTGGTACTCAATTTTACATAAACACCACAAAGACAGCATATTACAGTGATACATGCATATCTATATGTGTAGCAGCACGAATTATAATAGCTAAATCTTATAAACAGCCTATAGTCATTTCTTTAAACTTCATAAGAAGTAAAATAACCTTGCTACTGCTCATCTTTTTCATGCAAGGCTACATGTGTTTAATCATTGTCCATGTCTTTCAGTTCATCGCCTTCACCGTCTTCTCTTCTCCACACACCCGTGCGTTGCAATTCTCTATCACAAATTTGGTCTTGTCACTACTTTAATACATTTTTTCAACACTGTTCCTAGACCTTTTGTGGTAAAGTCCACACTGCTTCCAGAAGCACCTCGGTGCCTTGTGATTGGACCTTACTGGGTCTCTGGGCTTGGCCACGCCCTGCAGCCCTCTATCCTGCTCATCAACTCTACTCTTCCACTCGTTTTTTTCTTCTCACCCTTGATTCTGGCCTTTTTGCACATACAGGCTGCTTCCTCTACCTACCGTGCCTGCCCTGCTCCTTGTACTCGATGAAATCTTGCCAGTTGTGGTGTGATGTGTGTGTGTATGCGTGTGTCTGGGAGGGGGTTGTGTGGTTATTATTTCAGTGACCATATTATACTATATTTTTTTACTCTTTCCCTTTTAAATTTTTAAATTTTTTAGTACATGTTTGCAGTACATAATAGTTTCTTTTAATTATTTTTTAGAAGATTGCATTAGACCTTTAAAAGGGGAAAATAAGCTAAAGCAACCCCTTTGTCTTTTAAAAGTAAAGGGCACAAAGGCAGAGTTTTTCTTTATGCCTCAGTGCACAACATGTGTGTGCTTCGCAATGAGAGAAACACAGTAAGTGGCTTCTATGAAAAGCCATTGAAAATAAATGTATATATGTCCACCCAGTCTCTCAAATCCGAGTGCTATGTGGATAATCCAGCTATTGATTTTTTGCCAAACTAAATAATTGTACATGTTTTATCTGCATTCTAGAGCTAATACAACATGATTGACTTGCATTTTTACAAGAAAACTTGATTTTCATTTCTTCTATCAACAAACATTTATTTCCATCTTTTTATGTGTAGTGCATTTCATTATTTGGTGGAGGAAACAGTTTAAAAATTGAGCTCCTTTCTTCAAAGACTCCAAAGGCTGGTGGAGAGACATAATCAAAATGGACAACTTATCTAACAACTACAGTGTCCAGTGGACCATGTGTCCATCGTGGCAGGTTAGCTCATGGTATGGTAACAAAGGATGGGAGGAGGTCAGGGCGCCGGCATCAGATGCCTGTTGCAGGTTGGTTGTCACCCTGATCCACATCATCCTCACTTAGCTACCAAACTGATGGAGCAGTTTCTATCTGGGTTACAAGATCTCGAATGTTCTCCCTAATATGTAGACTCTAATAAAGATGACAAGAAAATAGAAGGGGAGACTATAATTAGATAAGAGGAAGGAAAGAAAGGGGATATAAGGGTGAGTAACAGGAGGAATGATATGATAGAAATGCACCATACACATGGAAACTCTCCCTAATTGTGAGCATGGGGGCAGGGGATGATGGTGGAGGAATGACTGAAGTATGTCATGTGCATGTACTAATCTGGCAAAATAAAACCCTAATTTGATAATCAATATGCACTAATAAAAAGTGGGAAAATAATGAAGAACGCCTGATTACCCTTATACCTCATGAACCTTCTGTGCTGCATACATGCAATTTGCTGAAATGAGTCACGACCCTTCACGTGAGTTAATCGGGATGGTCATACATCATTCTCCCATAAGGAATGGCACCGGAGAGGAGGTATTAGGTACAAGTGGATTTCATCTTATTTTGACTTGTACTGAGAGTTGACGGATGAGGTGGAACTGTGCAGGTAGAGAGGAAAGGACTCTATTCCAGATACAAAGCCAAGACGGGAAAACGCGAGCATGACATCTTATTCTGGCTGACAGAGTACACGGTAGCCAGAGAGCGGAACAGAATGGTGCAGACATCGAGGGGTCTGGGAAGTGCTTGGAAAACAGGGATGAGCCAGGCTGAGAGGACAGACGTACATATTTTGCCAAGAATAAGTGCAACTGTCTGAAGAAGATTTTGGTGGAAATTGAGACTAAGAAAGTAAAAAAGAACAGTGGTCCATGAAGAGACAGTTACACCAATGCTGGTAAAAAGTGTTAAAAGGCAGTAAAAAGTCCTTGTTTCTTGTGCTGCTTCCATTATACTCACTGTTTCATGAATAAATCCAATTTACCTTCCAAACAACTGCACGTTTCCTATTTCAGGATAGGAGGGAAATTATTCAGCTGAGACAAATTAAGACTTCAGAAAAAGGTCACTGTAACTTTTGTTTTTATAGCAAATTGCTCTCATTGGCACATCTGCGACATATGATCATTATGAATCTCCCTATATTGTGTCATGATGAAAAATGAAAGTCTCTAATCGTGAAAAATGATAAGGAGAGGGATGGCAGAAGGAATCTTAATATCCTACCCCATCTAGAACATCCAGGGTAAGGAAATGTTGTCTCTATTCAATTGTCTGATAGTATTGGCTACAGCATAAAAGAGGACTTAACTGGAAGCCCTAATAAAATTTATATAGCACTTAATCATGGAGAGTTTGAAGCTAAGTAATAATAAAAATGACAAGGAAATAGAAGGGAGTCTATTATTAGATTGAAGGAAGAAAAGAACAAGAGAGGGGAGAGTGTAAGGGTGAGTAATAGAAGGATAGATATGATCAAAATACACTACATACAGGGAAACTCTCCTAAATTGTGTATAAAATTGTTGTAGATTTTTCAAAGATTTTATTTTTAATTTAAAATAACTTCAGACATACAGAAAAATGACAGAATATACGGAGTTCCCTTACTCCTTTCCTCCAGCTTTCCATTTTGCTAAAACAAAATAAATCATTCAAACCAGGGAATTAACATTAAGGAAATATTATTAACTGATCTGCACCAATTCAAATGTTGTAAATTTCCCCACTAATGAGTTTCTATGGTCCAGAATCTAATCGAGGATCTCATATTCCATTTAATTTTCATGTTTCTTTAGTTTTCTTCCATCTGCTATAGTTCCTTTGTCTTTTACTCTCCTGACCTTGAGGCTTTCAAAAAGTCCAAGCCAGTTGTTTTATCAAATACTCCTGAAACCATTTGTACCATATTTTCTTGTGATTAAATTGACATTATTCAGTTTTGACAAGAGGAGAACAGAAGTTATAGTGACCTTCCTTGTGGTTCATATTAGGGAATATAGATGCTGCTACGTCTTATTCCTGAGAATATTCGTCATAGTTTCGTGGCTACCATGGTTTCTCTCATTTTTATCCACTAAATAATTAGTGTACTTTTTTCTTGCATTCTTGAAGTAGCTTGTGAAAGAAATACTGTTACTAAAAATATTTGTTATGTAAAAACATATAGAGATAATTAATTTATACAACTTCAAGAAAATTTCCTTAATTTACTTCTCAAACCCCCTAAGTATCCTATTATGTGGATGTAACAGTTCATTTAGTCCCTCCCCTAGACATGAATATCGAGATTGTTTCCTAAACGTTGCAAATACAGTTTCGTACATGTATACTTTTGGAATTTTGGAAGGCATACAATGGTGTTCATAGAAGTGGGATCATAGCTTTAACAGTAAGTGGCTAGGTAGCTTTGTTAGTACGAAATTCACCACCAGAAAGATTGTACCTGTTTACATTCCCACCAGCCATGTATGTAAGTGTCCTCCCCATCACAGCCTCACCAAAAGAATGTGTTACATTTAATAGATTTCCTATAATTTTAGGCAATTCAGAAGCATGTAAAGGCCTTACGGGGAAGAGATGAACGAGGAGTCAAAGGGGTTCCAGGTCTAGGGACGTGTGGCTGCATTTGTCCTATATATGTAATTACCTTTAAACTCTCAAATTTAGTGAGAATAAACAGCTCGAATTTTGCTCTATACAACTGTTGTCATTTGGATTTAAAAGTTCCACAAGAGTCTGCATGTTAAAGGATTAATCACCAGCTTGGTGCTTTCAGAAGGCCGTGGAACCTTTAAAATGAAGGACCTAATGAGATCTTGGGTCACTCGAATAGCATTGTGGGACCTTGTTTCTTTCCCTCTTTCTTTCTTTCTGGCTGCCATGAGGTGAGCAGCTTGCTCTCCTACCAGCTCCCGCCATGATGTGCTGCCTCACCACAAATCCAAAAGCAAGAAGGGCTGAATGACTGTGTGTCAAAACCACCAGAACTGTGACCAGAATAAACTTTCCCTTTTTAAGTTCCCTATCTCAGGTATTTTACTACAATAACGGAAAGGTGACTTATGTAACTTACCTCTTTATTTAATATCTGCCATCCACCACTACCTGCAGCCCCACCTCCCCTGTAAGGCAAATTTTCTGTTCAAGAGTGCTTCTTCCTTTGGGAGAATCTTTTACTTCCCATCCAGACAGATGAGCTGATCACATTCTAGTCCTATAACTGGACCCAAGCAAGGCACAACAACGAGAATGCCGCCATTCCTCAGCATAAATGAGTGCTTCAAAAATCTCATGGCGCTCGAATGGGGTCAATCACGGTTAATTCTTGACTTTTTAAAGGAAAAAGACCCTTTCACTGCATTGACTGCCACGCAAAAATGAGGATGCCTAGAAGTGCTGATTCCTTATGTGCAACAACACAAGCTAGCCTCACTCTTGCATGAAATTAATACAAAGGAAAGTAGCCCAAGTAAAGGGTAGAGAAATTGTGCCCCAAAGATAGGTAAACATTTAGGTTAAACTATCCCAATGTACTGGCCTATCTTGTGCCTCTATTTATGAAGTGAATACTTTCCTTTTGGGGGATTATTATTGTTAGAATTTTGTTTCTTCCATTTGTGAACCAAATAACCATATTGATTAAGTATTCTTTCAGAAGTTGTCTGGGCCATGATATGACTCTAATCATGTGAGAATACGACATGATAAAACACAGTATTTTCTTCCAAATGTGATTTGCCTTGGTTCAATTTGTTTATTAGGCTTCAAAGAATGAGAGACTGTGTCTGCAACAGAGAGCAAATTCTTATCCTTGAGCTATAATACGAATGGAAGTATCGTAGCTGTCAAGGGATGCTGAGTATCTATGTAGGGCTGACAAATGATTTTTGCAGTGAAATAGCATTGAGACATATTGTAATTTGTCAAAACATTTCAGAGTAGACCTTGTTAAGGTTTTAGTGTGTTTCATTGGGTAAATACTGCAGTTGCTATCACATTTGTCAAACCTCTACTGGGGGAATGGGCCATAAATACTCCTTAATTTTTAAAGCACTCTTGAACTTTAATAAATGTTCTTCCTTGTGACATTTTTCTAACTCTTTAAGCCTGAACCATCTTTGCATAATGCTCCATGAAGGCATTTTTGGTGCTCAGCAACTACTGGACTTTTTTTTTTTTTCTATAAGCAGTTTAATTGCCAGCCACCTTCCTTCCCACCTACATTGCAAGCTGTAGCTCACTCTCATCCTGCCCTTGCTTATTTTGTTCCATTGGTTGTTTGTTTTCCTCATTAACTATATTCAGTGTTTCTTTATTGCTGGCATTAAAAAGGCATAAGCATCTCTTATGTCTCAGATATCAATAGGAAAATTATAATAAATATGGTTATAACACAATAATTTTAATATATTTATTTGTATTTTCTATTTTATTTTTATTAGCACCTGTTTGCAGTACACACTGATTACCTTCATTGTGGGGAAGTTAGTACATGCACATAAAACATGTATATAACACTTTTCTTTTGTCCTCTCCATCCCATATCTACTATATTTACTACTTTTACTTTTTTTTTTTTTTTTTTGTGGTGCCGGGGATCGAACTCAGGCCTTTGTGCTTGCAAGGCAAACACTCTAATCACTGAGCTAAATCCCCAGCCCCCTACTTTTACTTTGACAAGCCAACTATTTTAAATATAGTTGAGTTCCATGGGACAGAATTATTATATCTCACGATGGAAATACAGTCGAGGAGTATGGCACAGTCTAAAAAGAGGTGGGGGGACATAGATCTTTGGTAAATGGGAATGGGACCGAGAGATGGAGAGAGGAAGGTGGGGTAGGGGAGGGTATGTATAAAGAAGTAAGATGTGTCACATATGTGCACCAGCTACCCACCACGAATGCTTTCATGATGTACTACAGATACACACTAATCAAATCAAATCAATAAAAAGAGGTGGTAGGGCTTGCGAAAGACCTCATGACTAACGTGAAGCTTGAGCTAATATTAGATCTTTGACTTACTTGAAATTTTCTCTCTTCCTGCCATATTCAGAGTTTCCATCTTCCAAAATTAAATAATTTAAATATCATTTTTCTCAAAAGCATAAAAGATTCTCTTTGAATACACACTTTAAAACCATTATTGATTTGTAGATGAATACATTGAAGATCCGAGCTCAATACCTGTCTTTCTAAAATTGTTATAAAAGGTGAATCATTTGCATTATTATACGAGGACAACAGTTACAGAAGTTTGGATTATTTACCAAGAGTTTTAATTCTTAGGCATGTATGTGTATACAGAATTATAACATTATCACTCAGTATTTTAATATCCATTCACGTGTTCATTACTTTTATAAAGGAGTGTAGTTAAAACTCAATTATATTACACCATATGCTTTTATGATTAAACAGGTGTTAATGCTTAGACTGTAAACTCAGTCTGTCAAACAAGAAATTTCCTCCCACGATCAGAAATTAATGTGCTTGTACAGCAGCAGCAATTTGTTTACGGCCTTCTCCATGCAAGGAAGACATCATTACAGGCTCCATCAACACCAGCACAACTTTGATACAACTTTCAGCATAATTAGTTTTGAACATATTGAAACTGATAAACAACTTTCCAAGTGTAATTATGTTCTACGTATTTGCTCATCATGCACGTTGTAGAAGAGGGAAAATTCAATATTTTAAAGTTCTCTGGTAATGTCTGAGTGTTTTCTTCTTGTGTGTGTGCGCGTGTGTGTGTGCATGGACACGTGTGCACGTGTTTCAGAAACTCATTTTCTAACACTTGCTAACAGGAAGCGGAAAACCAGAGAACAAATGTAAATAACAGGGACAACATACAGCCATTTCTGAAACAGATATAACTAGAAGAATGATTCAGGATGTTTAATGGAAGTGTGAAGAGGTATGACAAGAGCAATCAGTTATTTCAACCAGTTATAAATATCCAGGCAGACGCCTTAACAACATACTCTATTATGAAACAAGATAACATTTTATCATTTTTTCTATCTTTTGATGAGAGCAAGACCAAGGAATTATTGGAATTGCTTAAGTTTTGGGAATCAAGGCCTCATCTGGCCAACAAATCTGAAGAATTGCACAGTATCCATCATGCATGGTATTAAGAAAATAAAAGTACTGATTAAACACACACATTTTCACCATTTTATTTCTACTACATTCTGTCTCCTATTACAGAATAAGCATCAGGAGAGACATTGACATGAAATACGCTGGACAAGGGTGACTTTTTTCCATTTAGGGGATAGAGAGGGCAATGGTATTAACATAAGCTGAAAGAAAATTAAAAAAAAAAAAAGCCCTGGAACGTGAAGATTTAAACACAAGAGTTTGACTTTCATTTTGGTAGCTGTCGAGTGCTGCATTTGTTAATTGCTCATGTAGCAGCCAGCTGATTTTCCTTTCTCAAAGGCTAACCCTATCCAGTCAGTTCCTGACAGTCGTTCTCCTCATCAAAGCTCACATGGTAAATATTTTTTCAAGGATAGCTCCATTTACAGTGATCAGTTGTTTAAAGATCCATATCATTAAGTTATTGAGACTAAAAAGATTGTGAGATTTCAATATGATTTCTTCACATTGTCTCTATTGACGTAAACTTCATACTTGGGCACCGGCAGTTTTGTCTCCTGTAAATGTTACTTTTATTTCCCAAAGTCAGAAGTAAGAGTGTAATAAACGGGAGACACAAGAGATGGTCTGAGACATCCCCCCCAGGGATGGCCAGGTCCATCACAACAAACGCATGGATAATGACTGCGGAGACCTTTGAAACTGATTAATAGAGATAGCATATTTTTAACTTGGTACTACAGCACAGTATGTGACATCTACGATACAAATTTAATTTCATTTTGGGCTGTATTATTGGTCATTTTTTCTCTTCAGTATGATGAACTGAAATAGAAACTGATATTTATAAATGTTTAGCAGATCGTCCTTACAGCATAGCCTAGACCGCGTTTTAAATGAACAACTATTGGAATGGAACTGTTAAAAGTCCACGACTAAAATTAATTTGCCTTTGTCCACCACATGGACAAAGGGAGGTTATCTGTGCTGATAAAAGGTAGCAATCTTATTCCCGACCCAGGACTCAGAGTGCAGCCACTATGAGAAAAAAACGGCTAAGTTGCTTTATCAATTATGTTTTTATCTTTCAAGATTCCAGCCCTCAAATATTTGCAGAATCAAACTAGAGAATGTGTTGTTAGCAGCTCAAATCAGTCAGGAAGTTACTTCCTATCGAGAGTAATTACTATAGACACAACCAGAAACTACCAGCAGTGGTTTGGTACCTGGAGACTTTTCGGGGATATTTGCAAGACTTTCTTCACACAAAATGATTTGTAGTTTTCTTCATAAAATGGAATTAAGATACAAATGAGAATTTCATTTTGTCAAAAAATAACAAGGGCAAACTCTTGCAATGCAAATTGGATGCTGGGGGAATGGCTAACTTCTCTTCCTAGCCAGGTGATTAAGTGATCAAGTGGTGGGCTGCTTCTCACCTGCGTACAAGCAGGACCTAAAATGATTATGTAACTCTGGGACATTTTAAATGAATAAATGCCAGGTGCACATGGTAATTACTGTAAAACTTATTTAACCCCCTTAACCCTCTTCTCTCTCTCCTCACATTAAATCATCAGGTTACACCTAAATTTCTAGTGGTGTTCCCCCATAAAAAGAAGCCCCAATAAAAAATAAGACCCAAGGATTCACACCCCAGGCAAGGAAACAGCAATAAGTTCAAATAAACAAAATTTTAGAAACTTAACTGAGATTAACAGAGACATACACTGCTCCTGTAATTATGATACTGACGTGAAATACGTATTTTAATTAATAAGCTGATACCTTCCACCATCCATAATTTATGTGGCTACAAGACCCACCCTGCAAAGAATAATTTTAAACCAAATGCAATATCTATTTTACTTATTTTGCTGTAATATTATTTTATAAAAAGAAACAAGGTCCACATTAAAAGTTTCTGTTAACTTTTCCACAAAGCCATCTATCAGTAATGGGCATCTACCCTTCATCTTTTATCTGTCTTTCTCCAGATGGACAAATTAGCTCTGAAAAAAGTAGTTGTTTGGAGTGAAAATGATGAGCACCGGGAATGAATTACTCTAAAAGAGAAAAATGTGAAACATTTTACATACATACAATTTCAGGAAAAAAAATGTCTCTGGCTAAGTTATACTGAGTAGTTTCCCAAAATGTCACAAATTCACACTAATATTTATTTTAGATTTTTGAGAAATGTAAGTGATTCGTGTCACATATTTACACTTTTTGAAGCTATTTGAGATAGTCATTGTGGATTTTCCAAACTTGTCATAGCTCCACATCTATTTCATCTCCTCCTCCAAATACTGTTATTTTTAAATCTCTACACAATGTTGTTTTTCAGTGGAATTAAATCAAAATGACAGTGTCATGAGATCTCTGCTAAAGTCTACGACAGATGTATACGATGTACTTGTTTTTTATTTCAATTCTAGCACTCATAAATCTTCCATGCAAAAGGGCTAAAATCATCATACATGATGGCGGTATTTAACATCTCAATTAAAATGCACATAAAAATTACTATTAAGGGAAAGCTATATTAGGAAGTGTCTATGAATAGCTACTCTTTTGGATAGGATGTGTTAAGCTATGGATAATCAATGTTTTGAAGGATTATACCTTAAATAGAAAGTACATTGTTAGAGAGGACATTTTATAAGAGATGAAAACAAAGTTAATATTGTGCTGTGTTGAGCTGGCGTTACCCAAGTTTGTACTGAAGACCCTGGTGACCTTCAGAGGTCACATAATTTCTTTGGACTAGAAGCTTCCTTATAGAAAAAAGAAGAATAACAATTTCTGTATTCTCATCTCTAAAGAAAAATATGATGGACATAAAAATAGCAGCTGATAAATCGATTCTTCTTCCTCCTATCCTTAATAACTATTATATAGTGCTTAATAAGTAGCCAGTACCATGTTAAGTGCTTTTGCCTGTATTAATTCTTGTAATAGTCTCCCACAAAACTTTAAGAATACCATATTCATTTCACAGATGAGAAAACTGAGCCACAAATATTTCAAGTAATTTGCCTAAACTCAACCTGCAATTTTCAAGTAGGTTGCCCAAACCTGCAGGAGACTGAGCCAAGATTCAACACCTAATAGTCAAACTCTGAGGCCATGGCCTTTTACCATTATGTATACTATTTCATTTAATGTAACTAAGATTTTTGTTTTTTGTAAGTAAGATTTTTTAGCTATGAATTTTACTATAATTTCTTGTGAAGCTCAATCGTGGCTTTATTTTATTATTATTGTGTGTGTGTGTGTGTGTGTGTGTGTGTGTGCGTGTGTGCTGGGGATTGTACTCAGGGCCTGGCACTATTTTATTTTTTGTGACAGGATCCTGCTATGTAGTTCAGGCTGGCCTTGAACCTGCGGTGATCCTCATGTTTCACCCTCCAGAGTGCTGGGATTACAGGCATGCACCACCACTCCTGGCTACCATGGTTTTATTAAGTAAACCTTATTATTTTTAAAGTGAATAAACTGAGTTAAATCAGTTAATTTTTTTTTCCCAATACCAAGAATTAGTGCAGGACTGACCTCAAGAATTTGACTCTGGAAGCCACTGTTCCTTTTGGCTGCCCTAATTATTTTCATTAAACAACTACTTTAATTAATGTTCTACTTCACTTTAGAGGGACTTAAGATAATTCTGAAAACATGTTATATGCTATGAGACTATGGCATTCAATTGTGTAATTGTTACAAATTTAAATGCGGAAGCAGCACGACATGGTGGAATGAGCAGCAGGGCCGGAGGCACTTGTCAAAACCACAGCTTGTCACCGTGTCATCCCCACCGCCTGTAAAGTGACGGTTAGGACACCTGCCCAGGCAAGCACCACCCTGCCCCTGCAGTGCACAGACAGCTGCACAAAACTAGTTGCATGATCTCAACTTGACTGTGAAGACAAAAGGAAGATGTTTCATGCACCAGTGAGAAACTGGGAATGGTGATTGCTAGTGATTTACAGGATTTCTCATTTCTAAAGTAACACCGGTATGAATTTAACGCACGGTACCTGTAGCAGACGCACACAGACAGTGGTCAAGAGCACTCTTGAAATATATCTAATCCAAAATGAAAAAAAAAATTTGGAAAAGCTTATTAGGATACTTGGGTTTTAATTTCTAAATACGATTTTGCTATGCTGTGCTCCTACGAAAATAAAAATCGCATTTATTTCCCATCTATTATGTTCCAGACACCAGGTGTTAATTTATTTTACCTTCACACTGACCCTACAATGTAAGCACTATTTATTACACTTACTTAGTATGTGAGGGTATTATTATTACATGAGGGTATTGCTTCTTTGGATAAATCAACAAAGCTGTAAAAAGAGAAGATAATGTGGGCGCCATACATTGAAAAATTTAGTAAGACAACTATTGCTAACCTATTTTAAGGAATTGAATAAAATTAAGATTTAGTGAGCACCCACTATATAAGAGACATAATCATCTTGCTTTAAGCTTCTGTTCCATGTAGCCTTCACACGAATTCTTTAGGATGAATAATATTAAGCTACATTTCAGAGTTGAAAAAGACATAGCATAAAGAATCTAAATCCAAGATGTGCTTATGCTTTGAAAGATCAATAAGGTAATTAATAATTAAAATATATTAAAAATATATTCTCCAGGTGGTATTAGCTCAGTGGTAGAGCACTTGCCTAGCAAGCACAAGGCCCTGAGTTTGACTCCTAGCACCAGATAAACAAAACAACACACACACACATACACATACACACACTATAGATACGTATTAGATATATCTATATCTGATAGCTGATATATCCATATCTATCTGATATCTGAATATATATGTGTGTGTATATATATAATCCAAAGATGTCCTTGAACTAGTTGAATATGTAATATGTGTGTAATGAGATGTACAGGTTGATGACTTTTTTTTCTCATCTTCCTAATTTTTCACCTACAGTTTTTAGTATTACTTTAAGTAGGATTTCACTATGCACTGGTTTGTCTTAGTTTTCCTTGCTAAGATTCTGAGACACATAAAATTATTAAGTAAAACAGGCATTCGCTGACACAAAGACGGAAGAAATTTTAGCAGAAAAAGTAATTATTATACATTAAGATTCTTTCAGATTCAATTACTCAGGAGCTATGACACAGAGATTTATTTAGCTAATGCTTAGGTTGTCTTTGATGTGTTCGCTGACTCAATCATTGAAAAAGTTTTTTGAGACCAAGTTATACTCATAATTTGTGAAGTATTAAGACAGGAGTCAAAAGATATTTCATATAAAAATGTGTACCAGAATAAATTACAATGTCTTCTCTCATTATTTCCACCTTAATGTTAGTTATTAAGTTTAAAACAACGTTGAAAAGAATAAACTACAAGGGACTCCTCATTTATTTATAACTTTATATTGCTTTAAAAGTTCTAGATTTATGTGTTTTCTTCATCTGAGCAATTTGTGATTTGGTGCAGCGGATATCATTCATTATGACGAGTGAAAATGGAAATTAACATGATCAACTGAATTTTTTAAACTGCAAATTGAAAATTAGACTTGTCCTCTGTGTACGTGCATCCACACAGGTATCAGGCAAAACAAACACATTAGTGAAGACTGCTCTGTTTGATTTGATTTAGTCATACATTTGCCCTTGTTATGGTTTGTGTCTAGATGTCCCCCCCAAAGCCTCATGTGGTAAGAGGTAGCTGGATCTAGAGAGTGTGATTACTAAATTAGTCCACTGATTGGTTTGGCATGGTTCTGCTGGGATCAAGAATGTGACACTGGGTTTAAGGGTATTAGGATTAAGGGTGGGAGTACTGCCCACCCTAAAGCCATTTGCCTGGATAAAATATAAGGTGCAGGAAAAAACTGGTTAGGCCCCTTGCTTGCATTTCTTGTTTACCTGGCTGCCTTCTGCCTGTCGGCCATGCCACCCTGCCTCAGACTCAGCTGACTGTGGACTGAAACCTCTACAAACTGTGAGCTAACTTTGGGTGTCTGGTATTTTGTCCCAGCAATGAGAGGAAAATAACGAAGACAGCTCCCCAGTTAGTACACATTTTGAAAACTGGTCTTTGTAGAAAGCCCTGGGTTATCTACTTCATAAAGCTAAGGCATCATTTATTTTATATGAAACAAGTCATCAAATTGTTGTGAAGCAAACTTTTTTTATGTAATTCTCTAACCCCATTCTAAATAAACTATCAGCAGGATCAATACCTAAGAGTTATTTTTTTTATTAGTTTTAGCTTCATATGAAAATAGTATAAAATATATACAGAGAATAAAGTACACTAAGCAGCTGTTTTATTACTTGTTTAAAACAGTCTTCATAAAGAGTGGATGAATTTTATTCTACTAAATGACTGGTAGTATAACGGAGTTTACTTCAGGCCATGTATCATTTTGAGCAATATTATAATGCTTTATGTTTATTTTAAATGTAGTTTATATCCTTAATCATGTTATGCAGCACACCCAAATGGTAGTACTACATATACACAAAAGAAAACATTCATACATTTTTGTGATATATTAAGATACATCAGAAACATTTGATGTTATATATATATATATATATATATATATATATATATTCAATTTTACTATTTTTATACAGTGCTTCAATTCTAATTTGCTGTGATTCAGAATGTCTTACATGTACTTTTCCAAACTAATGTGTATTACATGTACTTACATGTGTTTACTTAAATGTACTTTTCCAAACTAACACTAGAGAAATGAAGCTTAAAGTATAATTTTTTTTTCCTTTTTTGGGGGGGGTTGTTGCTGGGGATCAAACTCAGGGCTTTGTGCTTGCTAGGCAAGCGCTCTACCACTTGAGCTAAATCCCCAAACCCCAAAATATAATTAGTTTGATTTCATGTCTATTAATCAGAATTCATCTTAAGAGGGAAAATATTAGAATCATTGAATTATTTTTAATTACAAACAATCCTTTAAGATTTGTGTTAAGGACTATTATTAGAGTTCAAGATACCTCATTCTTCATTTAAGTAAAATAGAGAAAATATCTTTGCTTGACTTATTTCAATGGAAAATGCCACTACAAGGTGTTACGGATTGGGAATAAATTTTATTGTCTCTTTAACACTAGGATACTGACTTTATGATTATTTTGTTCACTAATGAATTTCTTGTGCCCTCAATAGTGACTGCAGATGCCCAATATTTATACATACTGTTAAATAAATGTTGAAGGAAAATTGCACTAAGTCAAAAATATCCAAAATGAATTAAAATATGGTCAAGAGACCAAAAATATATCACAAATACAATTTATACACATACATACAAATACAGTGTACAAAATTAATTCATATAAAGTTTATTATTATTTTTTTTTTTTTTTGTGGTGCGGGGGATCGAACTCAGGGCCTTGTGCTTACAAGGCAAGCACTCTAATCACTGAGCTAAATCCCCAGCCCCAAGTTTATTATTTTTGATGTTTTCAATTTAATATTTGCTATAGTGTTGGTTACCTTCTTGGGAGTACTGAGTGTGAAATTTTAAAATATAGCTTAACTTCAAGACTACTATATTTATTATTTCAATTCATTTGCTAAACTTCTGTATAGAATTTGTCATTTGGTTATACTACAACAGTATCAAACTGTGTAATCTGATAAGTAGACAAGTTTATCTGAATACTTTTAAACAATGCTATTCCTATAGAATTTTAGCTAAGTAAATTATGTATAAGTCAAAAATGGATTTAAAAGATACCACTCCTCTAAAAATGAAAATAATTTATTTTGCAATATTATGAAAACATGAAACTAAGCCAAACCAAGAAAAAATCATTTTTATCATACCTGGAAATATAATGTTCAAGACTTCAAGATCTCTGGGTTTATAATTCAATAAGAAAAATAAAACTCAGAAACCCTCCCCAGTTAGTAATATATTTATCTTAAAAATCGAGAAGTATATTTAAACACCTCCATGTTACTATGTATACCTGAGGAAAATCATTAAGAACAATTTACTTTGGTTACAAGATTTTTTATTTTGTAAACTATACATAAACAGTAAAAAAGAAAACTCATTATACTTTAAATATCATGTAAGGTCAACATTAAAGTTTTTATTTAGTGTGTATAAATTAAACGGAAAGAACCCATCAATTTTTCTTTCAACAAATACTATAATATGAAACCAGTTAAGCCACTGTTGAAATTAAAGATACCAGTGTGTATCATTCAGCAAGTTTTTCCATCTTTATTATGGGCACTAAACCATTGGTCTGATATACTTAAGAATGATGGCGTAGCAAAATATCTACACAATTAATTAACATGCTAACTAAAATATAGCAATTAAAGTAATTTTTGCTATAGTTAAATCTTAAGTGCCACTCTACACATTAATTATAAACAAGTCCACATGGCAATTATGTAACAATAGAAAAAAAGAAAGAAACATATTCCATTTTCTTCATTCCAGCAGCAGTACCTTTACTGTGTTAATTTGTTAATTAGGTGTGCTTAAATATTGCCTAATATCCTATAGTGGTATGCATGCTAAACCTTCCTATTTCTATTTTTGCAAGGCACCATACAATACGTTCTCTACGTTTCTGCACTACTAACAAAAATGGCATAATTCTAAGATTAAATCCAAATTTTTATCTAAACCAGTAAATAAAATCTGAATATTTTAAAATTTGACCTTGGGGCAAATTAGAAACTATTATTGAAAATATGGCAGAAATCAATCTTTCTCTTTGTCTTCTAATTTAAAATATATCTGTAAATTGCTGGTCAGAAAGATAGAGAAATACAGAAATCATGCTGTTTGAGAATATTAAAATATATACATGAGACTGCCATTCAAATTAAAACAAAAAATAGAAAAAGTAGGTTTTACCTTTCAGAATCCATTATTTCCATACTTGCTACTTTATAAAATATCCTGTCATATCCAGAAAACTTCATAATTGAAAAGTCATTATTAATAAGGATTCTAAAATGGTCATTTTGTTTATCTAGCTATGTGGTGTCTTTCTTATGTACCCTGACTTTTTGGGAAGATGCTACTTAGTTTTGTGATAAAGGTCAAGCATAATTTTATAAAATCCTTGGGTTCCAGGTCATTCATAAGTTATCATAAATTTAATTTAGAATATCTTTCATAAAAACAGCATGTAAGATTCCAAGCAATGTGGGTTGTTCCTTTGTGGAACATTTACAAAGTGTGTTTTTATGAAAAATTTGCTGTAGTAGCTCTTTGCAACTTTCTTTTGTCTGGCTGTCCTCCATATGTATTTTCTTTTTCTCTAAGGCATATAAAAACTGAGAATAAATTATTCTTATTTAAACATAAAGTTCTATGATTTTTAGCTGCAATATTTGAAATAATTATACAAAATAGATGTGAGGTTAAGAATCATTTTGTTTTGGGGCAAGAAGGTAATTCTCAATAGGCTACCACTTTGTCTAGAAATGTAGACTTTATTGACCTCAGCTCTCACTGATCAAATGTACCCATCACGGTCCTCACCATCGTCATCATCATCCCCTTCATCTTCGTCATCATCTTCAATTTCTTCTTTATCATTCATCATGTCTTCTTCATCATCTTCATCATCAGTCCATTCGTGGAAGTCTCCACTTGCAAAATCTCCAGAGATCTCAAAATCTACAGCTAATAAAAGTAAATACTACTTTTAATTGAGTGGTTAGTGGGATAATTTATGAGAGATTAAATTCTAATGAAAATTGAGCAAATTAATAACATTTCCAATTTGTTCTTTAGCTTATTTAATGAAAATAAGAAAAGCTTCATTCTCTACAAAAAAGTTACCTCATAAAAGTCTATCATTCGTTAAAATTTCTGTGCTAAATGCAGAATTTTTACTGCATTGTGCTTCATAAGATTTCTAGTTCAGTAATACTGATCTCTGCTTAGTTTTATAAGTTTATGTCAGGCTTCGAATCTTACAAAGTATTTAAAATTTCTTCTGCCAGTCTTTCAGGTATATAATTGTTCCCTAAAATATTTACTTCCTAATCCCTAGAACACATTGCTATTTTTGCTTAGATGGGAAGGAACCTTGCAAATGGAATTACATAAAGCTTTGAGATGGAGAGAATACCCTGCATTATGCACATGGGTCCAAACTGTCACTTGGCTCATTAAAATCGAAGAACCTTTCCCATGAGGAGTCCAAGGAAATATGACCACACAAGAATCACACAAGAATGGATAAAGACATGTACAACAGTTGGTTTTAGTTGTAGCAAAGTATCCACAAGCCAAAGACTGTGAGTGGCCCCTAGAAGGTGGAAAAGGCAGAGGAACAGACTGTCCCCAAAACCTTTCAGAAGGGAGCCCTACTCTGCTGATCTTGATGTTTATCTGGATGAGACTTGTGATTGACTGCGATACAGAAAATTCCAAGAGTTGATTAAGCTCTGAGCTAGTGGGAATTTGCTCTTATAGCAATAGAATACTATGTTAGTCAGTATTTCAAAAAATATTTTAAAAGTAACTATGTTTCTGAAGGTTTGAATAAACTTACATCTCAGCATGTGCTTACTGTTCAATTCCTTGAATGCAGTATGTCTTCACAGTTTTACTCGAATACTTATTTTTATAATGCTTTGGTAACTATAAGAAAACTATTAATGTAATTCAATGTTTATAAAATGGTTGATATCACAATACGACACACTAACATTTCCATTTTATGCAAAGAAAATATTACTACTTTCCAACTTTCTGTATTTTCTTAATAACAATATGCTAAAGTAACTCAGAGACCATGTTTCCAAAAAATTTCTTTGTTCACTTACTGAAACCATCTCCATATAATTTTTATTTGCAACATAAAAAAACTAAGTCTTTATCCATCACTGACATCAGAGATAACAGAAGTAATTAATAATGCAACTATAAACTCTACATCACAAAGACATGTTCTTTACATGTTAAAATTATGCAAAGTACCTATTTTTTCCTATTTAGAGGAAAATCAAATTGGCCAGGTCAGAAAACAAAAAACAAGTTAATTAAATTTTATGGAATAAATAAATGCAGATTTTGAATATAAAGACTGAATGAGATTACTTTTGATTGTTTACTATTTATGTTTTCCTAAATAATCTTTGTCAGTTTAAAACTGCATAAGGATACATTTAAGCCTTTTCTAAACTGCAAAACTAATCATTTTACTTTCATTTTGGATCATTTTTACTAGTCAAATCACAATCCATTAATTTACTAGTCAAATCACAATCCATTAATTTCTGCTGTGTGTGCAATTTTGCAATTAAAATTCTCCATAGGACAAACATCTTGCTTTGAATCTCACATTTGGGAAAAATATTTTCTGAAGCACAAAAGATACCACAATGAAACTTTAAAATGCATACACAAGATGTTCAATTTAATTGTTACTTTTTGGTGTATAAATAGACGTTTATATTTCATAAAATAGAATAGCAAATATAAGTACCCTTTAACTTTTTTTTTCTTTTTTTTCTTTTTTTCAGTGCTGGGGATCGAACTCAGGGCCTTGTGCTTGCAAGGCGAGCACTCTAACCACTGATCTAAATCCCCAGCCCAAGTACCCTTTAACATTAAACTACATTTTCCTCACCCAAACATAAGGAAATAAGCAATATGTTCATATAGCTACGATTTGTGGAAGGTTTTGCTTGTTTGGGTTAGCGAGTGGTGAGCTTGCACATTCCCTTAGTCCTCTCTCTGCAGGTAAAAGTACATCCCCTGGGAATGTGGCATCCACCAGCTTTCAGTGACTTCCAGGAAAACCACTGCCAAAAGTCTACCTTATCTGAGAGAAAGAGGAAGAATCTAATAGCTGTTTAAGTAGGAAAAGGGAATCTTAAGTAGCAAAATGGTCCAAGGTTTAAATTAATTCTCCCCAAATATCTAAATTATGCACTTGTATATATGACAATACAAATTTTTAATATGCTAGGACAAGTCTTCGTCCACCCCTACATATGGTGCAGTCTGCACAGGGTGGAGCATCACTAAATGCTTAAACAAACAAATTTAGGCGCTGGAGTACTTAATTCCAAGCTTTGAAAATGATCAAAGAGGCAAACTTGCTCCTTACCACAGTCAGCAACACCATTTATTCTGGATCCTATTACTTCATTTCCATATCTGTCGACGCACCAACACTGCCCCACACTGCCACGGCACTGTGTTGGCTTGTAGTAACCATCGTCATCGCACAGGGGGATGTATTGTCCTGTGAAACAAATGCATGGTCCCACATACAAGACACGCAGATTTTATGAATACGTTGAGCACTTTTAGGCAGGTATGCACCATGAATCAATGTCCCACCATCCTCCAGACTATGTACACATGGAGAAGAAAACAAGGAGGTCTCTGAGACCGTGGATCTGGCATCGCCATAAGGAGCTGTTTCCATTTCATAGGTTCATAGACTAACTTAAGTAAATTAGTATTTTAACATTTGTCATTCTGGAAAGGGTAGTTTTTCCAGATGTATAACACAGACTTAAAATCTGATTAATGCTACACTTATATCAAACCATCTGGACCACTTAGCAAGGCATACAAGACTCTTCACTATCTCATCATTGCAAACTTCCTAATTCCAATTATTTTCGTGCCTATTTCAAGATTTTTCTATATTAAGCTACTAGCTTCCTACAAATTCAGTGCCGCTGCATCTCTCTGGGCACTGCTTATCTCAACTGGAATCCTTCTTCCTTCCCTCTTTAAATTTAAAACTAGATTTAGAGTGACGCCAATATGAAGGCTTCTTTAACTGGAGGAGATATATCTTTTCCATGGCGTGTGTGTGTGCGTGCGTGTGTGTGTGTGTTTACCCAAGCTTATGCATGAGTTTGTGTAAAGTGTCATTGCAAAATTTCACCACTACCCTGCGATGATCTCTACGTCTAGAAATGTTTAGGTTTTCTCAGTTGTTACTGTTGTGTAAACTCACATGCTAGTGGGAACGTAGTCCGTGGAATGAGTGGGAAAGATATATAATCATTGTTATATCCCTAGTATCAAACATAGTAATAGCTACATTGCTAGTTTAAAATGTTTAATTAGCAGTATACAAGTTTAGTAATATCCTTCAATAAATACTTCAACAGTAGACTGAAAGCTCTAGGAGACTGTAAATTTTTCTTGTCTTTTCTGACCTTTTTTTTTTTCCTGTGATATGAAATGTCACAGTTATTTGGTAAAAGAAAAAAACCCAGATAAATGTATAAAATATGCAACCATGTGGAATCATAGTTTTACTCTATCAAAAGTTTCAAAATTTTGATGGATGATCAATTTCATTTAAAATCACAAAGCCTTTTCAAGAGCTACTGTCAGTGATAATGATATAATATCACCAATATGGCAAAACTCTGAACGTCTTCTATGGATTTAGACCTCCAAAACTAAGAGGAAAGTCCACTTCCTAATACCTGTATCTTTATAATAACATGATTTGACATAAAATTATTATTTCTGTTATGCTAGTACATTTTCAAAGTGAAATACAACACTATTAAGAATTATGATTATATTTCAGACATCAAAGAAAACTGAAGCTGTAAATTGGAACTTGCAACATCCTATTCCTGTATAACAACTGATCATTTTCCAGACATGTACCATTATCCTACTCAAATTAGAAGAAACATTTAAGGCATTTAGGACTTTGAATAGTTATTTTAAATTGTATTGTAAAAAGAGAGTCATGGATATACGCTAGATGTGTTTTGTGTTTTTGTGACTTTAAAGATAATCTACTTTTTTATAGATTTTGTAGTACTAGTAGAACTTGGTCGAGTCTAAAATATTTTTCAGTTGAATTTGAATAGTTTTTCCCATTGTATAGGACCAAATTTTGATTTTCAGAGACACACTTATTTAAGAGTGTATTTTCCATTTGTGAGCTCTAATATAGCATCTTCTTTGTGAGGAATTAAGAGAAACGTGACACATTATTGTTTTTATACACCTAAAAAATCTTGACTGTAACACCATAAAAGTTTTTATTTTGTAGACAGACACTAAGTCTTTTCAAGTAATATGAAAAGATATTCTCGGCTAAAGATAGTATAATTACAAAAACAGGACATCAAAATATAATATAGTGTAATTTGATCCAAAGATAAAGTTTTGGAGCAGTAAATATAGAAATGAATTAATATACATGAAAACAAATACTGCATTTGTGGTACCCACTTTGAATACTAAAAGGATTTCCAGTGAAATCCAAATTAAATTAGTAGGATTACAGCAAAATTAATTTCTAACATTTTACAAATTTCCTATGATTACTTAGTACATGTAAAATGTTATGTTTGGGAAGACTGGGTAAAAGATTTATAAAAAGTTTGTACTATCATTACATATTTAAGAATTCAGAATTATTCTAAAGAGTTTACTTAAAATTTATATTGACAATAATCAAATTTAATAGTGCAGTGATCTGTTGATAGTCAAACATTCATACATTTCAAAGAAATGGGTGAAATGTGCCTTGATCTATCTATACATCTGCTATACAAAGTACATTTTCTTGTTGAAAATAAGGTAGTGGGGCTGGGGATTTAGCTCAGTGATTAGAGTGTTTGCCTTGCAAGCACAAGGCCCTGAGTTCGATCCCCAGCACCAAAAAAAAAAAAAAAAAAAGGTAGTAAAAATACTAATGAAAAACAAAAAATAGGCTCAAATTCTCTGAGATACTCAAAACTTTTCACTCCATCTATATAAATATGTACTTTAACATATATTATCATACTTACACAAAGTCATTAATTCTTAATTTTGTAGCCACAGAATTAGAAGTTTCTGCTGGTGTTTTAACTTTAGTATTGTTAAATTCTCTTTTTTTTACTTAATAACTTGGATGATGAACATTATATTAGAGTAATAAAACAGACATAATATCTTTCAATAGGTGAGGTAATAAAAGTAAGTTTAATGGCTTTCAAAAAGTTCATAAATTTTGTTGCTGAAATTTAGTGCAGTCTATCTTTGTTGGATTAATATTGATTTTACGTTGCTGTTTCCTTGGGGTTATTTATGTAAGCAATAAAGCCTTCAGAAGAATGAGCTATTACTCACCTGGGAGCTTCTTCATCCCTTGTCGCTTTTGAATATTGCTGAGCTCTGTCTGGCAAGGTGGGTCTGCAACGACATTAAAAATGTTACTTCCAGGAGTGCTGTTAAATAAAGAACATATGCTTCTTATGTTATCAAAAATCGTAACATTCCCTGTATCATTTGATCCCACTTCATATACAGATGGATAAATAGATAGATATAGATATATGATATGATGTATAATGACATATGTATATCTTCTTACCTGTAAAGTTTACTGCATTTTTATTTATGTTACAAAAACTTGCTCTAATACATAGAAACCACTTTATAAACTATTAAAATAGCAAAATCATAAATGAGTTCCTATTGTTCTTCACTGCATCATTTTAGAGAAAATATAAGATAAAATTGATTCAAATAATTTTGAAATTGTTTAATATACCAACTTCAAAATATTATATTATTAAATGATAGTGAATAGGATGAAAGAATATAAGGTGCTGAATATATATTTTACAATTTAGTATGCGAGATCAAAAATATTTCACCTTGCAGTGTCTAAAATGTGAAGAAAAAATAGTTTGTTTGAAAATCACGAATAGTTAGCTTATTGTTATATTTCATCTTAAAACTGCCCTCTATTTTTCTAATAATTTTATGAACCTCTTACAGTAAGTATTAAAGAAGTAGGAATCAAGTGGATTGCATGAGCATATAAAGTAAAAGTTCAAAATTTTTGCTGCCTTCTAAATATGGTATCTTAGAAATGAAAGGAAAAATTCCAACTGAAGTTTCAATATTAAATTAAAAGCATTTCTATTTTCTAGACTTAGTTATTGTAAAGTAGAAGCGACATATCTACGTAGTCACTAACTGAAAATCCAAGTACATTTGAGTCTGATTTCTCATTGGTAGCCTCACTGATTACGCCTGCATATCAGTCCTCAAGTTTATATAAGGTTACATCTCCGCATTTCAAAAGAAATTATAATATTTGATTTAAACTATATTGAATTTACTATTAAGCTACCTCTGTAATTCCAATCTTGTAAAACAATTATTTCTTTTATCTTTTTAAGAATTCTTTTTTTTAATAACCTCAATTCTAATATCCTTTTTTTAGTTTTTTTCTAATTGCCACCTTCCAACACATATTGTACCTGACTTTAACTACCATTCTAATCTTAACTTTCTTGATATCAGTTTTTTGAGTACTGACGTACAGTTTTTAAATGCTCATGTACGAATAACAAAATATGATCACACGCACAAATACTAAAAATCAACTGTCATCATAAACAAAAGACTACATGTCTTTTTCTTGAAATTTACCTGTTTTTGCTACCTTTTCATTATGTAACTTACTTAAATGTACCCCATTCATTACTACTGTGCTAGGATGTAGTTGCAGTTTTCTAGGATTGTTTAATAACCTAGAAAGCATAAACGCAATATAGCCAACATGTGTTTATGTGTGTGAAATTCAAAATATTTTAAAAAGGAAATCTATTTTTTAAACATTGCTTAAAGTGATTTATACACAGGCTACTCACCTAATCCTGCTGACACATCGGTCATCTATTTATGGACATTCATTTGATCTCTAATTAGTATACTATTCCTAAACATGTAAATGTGATTGGTGTGGTAAAATATCCTATATAGTGTATTCGTTTTTCCATATGAAATATGAGATTCGTCAATACAGTTTAAGGTAATTTGTTCATCCTTTTAACTGTCCAAAATTTTAAAAAGCAATGGAGAAATGAAAAATAGATAATACCACTGGATTTAGGGAGAGCTTTCTCAAATGGGAAGGGAACAAGAGATGGAAGGAAGGGAGAGAAAGAGGATGGAAAAAATAACTGAAGGGAAAAAAAGGAAATAGAGCTTTTGCAAATGGGAAGGGCACCAAGAGTGTGAAGGAGCACGGAGGGATGTGAGGGGTAGGAAACGAAAAAAAGATGTGTTATGTGAATGCCCCAACTCCTCACAATAAATGTAACCATTATGTACTGCAAACATGTACTAATAAAAATAAGTTGAAAGAAGCAGTGGGGACAGTAGTAAGTACCACATCAAACTAATTTTCAGTTTTTTTCTTTTTTCAAATTAACATCAAAATCATACACAACATTGTTTCCTTAATTCCTCCAAACTTTGTCATAATGTGTCTTTTATATATATTTCCCTATATATGTTAAATATAAATTATAATTCAATTAATTCCAATTTTACACATATTTACATATCCTAATTAAAAAGGAGTTACACAAAGATCCAGCATCATTCCAACTCTTCTTCTTCCCTCACTTCTTCCAGAGTATTGAAAAATATCTTGCCGATGTATAACAATAAATAACAAAAATAAAAGAAAGATGAAATTAGGCCATAGAGAAAATAACTATCATTCTATATGTATGTTTTCAGTGACGTACATTCTAAATACACTCAATATTTCTCATGACAACTACATTGTAATACACACTTTCTTTGCCGACAAAATTTTTTAAAGCTAAACTATTTTAAAAGGTGGAAAGAATAAGTCATTTTAAAATAAAATGAGTAAAAATAACTTTATGGTGAATGCTGCGGTTCATTCAGGTCATTTAATAAGATCACAAAATAGAACATTAAAACTCCACAGTATAGTGATAAAAAACCCATTTATTTTACACTGTGGGCAAAGCAGGATAGCAAATTAATTTTAATGATTACTTTTAATATCCATGTTCTCATATCTCTGTGTGCTTCTTGGTGGTTCATAATGGAAACTATAATGAAGTACATTAATATAAAATATTAATTACTATTTTCATTTTCTTCAGCAAGTTTGCATCTTTATCAGACTTACTGTTTTTCAACAATGCTGCTTATTTGCTCTTTTATTAAACAGTCAAGTTAAAAAAAATCTCAACAAGAATGAGACAGAGGACTGTATCCTCATTCTTTTATCATAAAGGGACAGATAAAACTTGAAATGTAGGTGAGCCCGCCCTGCGACATC
>PVJO010012891.1:0-53768 GCA_004026905.1 Hystrix cristata | reverse complement strand
ATATTGGGATACAGTCTGCTTAAATATTTTTAGACTTCTTTTTTTGTTTTGTTTTGTTTGTTTGTTTGAGGTCATGACTTTCCTCTCCAAGCAGAAGTGAACAGGGGAATCACACATACCATAACCTTTGTGAAAAACCCTGGGTTCTCACAATGTCCCTGGAGGTTTCATACACACAAAGACTACGATTTAAATAAATAGTTCCTTTCCAGGATTTGGTCAATATGTGCTCTTAGTTACAATTATGTTGGTCTGACTATATGACATTGAAAAATGAAACAAGTTTTCTCAATATAAAAATAAATCTATCGAAGCAGGCATTGTGGGTGGCACACACCTGTACTCCCAGCTATTCAGGATGCTGATGAAGGAGATATGCTGGAGCTTCACCGGTCTCACTATGTTTGCCGCCAGCCTGGGTGACATAGTAAGACCTCATCTTTAAAAAATACACAAGAAAAATAAATATAAATAAACCAGAAATCGTAGATTGAAATGTTTACTTCAAAGATACTTCGAAGGCAATGTATATAAATGCTACTGCAATCTCAGTTACTTTTGCATATTTTCTAGTCGCCAGTATTTTTCACAGTATATATTTAAGTTTGATAACAAAAGTTATTGAAAGCAAAATTTAATTGTGAAAGAGTGCATAAAGTGGCAAGAGAAATATAAACCTTTCCAATTTTTATTTATTATTAGTACATGTTTATAGTACATAATATTATATTCCCTTGTGGGGAGTTGGTGCATATGTATAACACATCTTAATTCTTTATCATCTCTTTCCCCTCTTCCCTTCCTCTTCCTCCATCTCTTGGTCCCTTTTGCAAAAGATTTCTCTCTCTATAATTTGTTTTAATTCATCAGATTTCCACATGAAAAGAGGAAACATTTCCTCATCTAAGCAGAAGTAAAAAAAAAAAAAAGGGTTTAACATAAAAGAAAAGTGACAATTTATCCTTAGGAGCCCTAGAACACTCATATAGAAAAGAGAAACATGAAGAGCCGTTAGACCTGTGCTGAAAAAAGACAGGTCAACAGGTATCTCAAATGATAATAAAGGAGAATCTCACAATGGACAATGGACATTTGCTCCACAGTATGGTGGGCCACTGTGACACCAGAAAAGGTTTTGCCATTTCCAACAGTGGCCCAGTATAGGCGGACCGTCTGAGAGGGGCTGAAGCAGCGTGGCTCCTGTGAGCTTCAGAAATGAAGCAGCCACGACACTCACCAGGGAACAGCACCTGCTAAGTGTTGTCAACACTGACCGGGTCAATGAAGATTGAGGACAGAGAAGGTCCAAACAAACACAGGGAGGAGAAACTGAGCCATGGTTCGGTACCATGCAGGGCACTGGGCCTTTTACTTGAACGTTATAATATTATAACATTATAACATTATAACCTCCTTTATAACAACAGAAAAAAGAGCTCTGTAAGATGAGAAAAGGTTTCCTGATACTTTTTTCTAATCTCTTGATTCCATAGTAATAATAACAACATTAAGTAGTAAAATTGAACAACAAAACAGTATTGACGTTGAACACCTTGCTTAGCCAAAATAAGGTATAAAAATAACGATCAGAACAACATCTCTATAAAGAAAAAGAGCACATTAGAAATGCATGTCCAAATACATGAAAAACATTCTGTAATGAGGTGATCAAGTTTAGAAAAAATTAAAAATAAAAAAAAATTATGGTAGAAATAAATTGCTAAAATAGAAGAAGCACAATAACTAAACATAAGAGATAATGCCTTAAGAAAAGATAAAAGGGAAGATATTTTTTAAATAACAAAAATGAATTTTAAAAATTGGAATAAACCATATATTGAACACAGCTAAGTAAAATCTAACATATAAGTAAAATAGGAATTGCCTGAAGAGGAAAACTGAAGTACAGAAAAAAGTTTTGTTAAAATTTACAGTCTCAGGACGATTCGCTGAAAAAAGAAACTATATTGAAAATACTATACTCCAAAAAAAATGTCATGCAGGATAATCAATTCTAAGACTTACTTTGATCAAATTACTGAATTTTTAAAGAAGAAGAATTTGTTTTGGCTATCTTTATTTTAAAACAAGGAGCAATAATAAAAGAGTAGAAATCAGGTCATTGTCAGCTTTTTTAGATGACAACGCTCTATGCCAGATGAAAATGAAATATTTTAGTTATTAAAGGAAAGAAAATGCACCAAGAATTTTATGCTTAACAAATCTGATTTTGAGGCTTAAATGCACAAACTGCTATCAACCTGTAGAAACTCAGTGAATTACTTCCATGTTCTTAGAGTTAAAATGAGAACAAATATTAGTCAACCATTATGTCCAGAGGGATACTGTTATCAGAAACGAGGGTGGGCATCTACTATTTATCTTCTTACAAAATCAGGACAAATAAAGATTTAAAAATGAGAGAATGCTATGTAATGGCCACACACTCTCATAATAAAGGAATGATACAACTGTAAACACAGGCGACCGGGGAAGACATTGGGAAAAATATATGTGACTGTCCGTGATAACCACATTGCCGCGATAGTATGGCTCTTGTTATATTTAAGTGTTCCATACACAATGCGAAAGAAAAGTTAATAATTATGGGATACACTATCGTCCTCCCGGTCCTTAAAAATCAAGAATTTTGTATGAATCAGAAAAGATAAAAGATTTTGAGTTGGAATGGAAGGTATTAGTATGAAAGGATGACGTCTTTTATCTTAAAAAGGTCACTTTTTCCATTTAAAGGTCTAGAATAATGGTCCATCCATTTATGCATAAAGTATTGAGCCCTACCGCCAGCTACATAGTGGTCTTAAATTACCTCTTGTCAGTGAAAGAAACCAGAGCTCCACAGATAAAGGACTAACACCAGATTTGACATGGGAAATGTATGAGATCTCCCTCATTAGACAGCAAGAAACCTCTCAGAGGCTACTGGTCATGTCTAAAGGACTCAAGAGAATTCTGTGGGCCAAATATAGTGCAATTTGAACTTTTGGAAGAATAATCATTGTAGTGAATTGCAATTTGTATGTTTAAATTTGTGATTTTATCATGTTAATTTTAAATAAGATCATCTTCAAAGTTGATATAAGAAACCAATTCATTTACTTGAGACTTGTACAAATTAAGGAATCAAACACTTCTGTGTTTTTCCCTCAGGAATTATCATACTGGATAATCAAGTAATAGATAAGCAGAAGTATTTCTTTATTAAAATTCAAATGAAAAAGTAAAATATAAAGGAAAAGAAATGACAATCAATATATTACCACTTAGATCTGAATAGGCACTTCTTAAAAGAAAAAGTACAAATGAGCAAGAATTATATGAAAAAATGCTCAGTATCATCAGTCATGAGGGAAATGCAAATCAAAACTATAATATTATCAAACTCCCAGATAAAATTATTGTTATTAAAAAATAACAAACTCTGGCTAGAATTTGGAGAAGGAGGAACTTTTATACATTGTTGATGGGAATGCAAATTGGAACAGCCATTTTGGAAAACTGTATGGAGGTTCTTCAAAACACTAAAAACAGAACTACCATATGATCTGGTTACATGCCAAAGAAAATGTGTATTCCCTTATAATTGCATTCCCATGTTTATAATGGAAATATTCACAACAGCTAAGATTTGGACTCAGCCTAGGTGCCTATAAATAGATGAGTGGACATAGAAAATGTGGTATAAGTTTCCTTTTTCCCCACAGCCTCTCCAACATTTGTTAATAATTATTCAATTTCTTGATGGTGTTCATTCTTTCTAGGGTAAGATGGAATCTCAGTGATGTTTTAATTTGCATTTCTCTAATGGCCAGTAATGTTGAGCATGTCTTCATGTATTTATTGGCCATTTGTACTTCTTCTGTGAAGTATTTATTCATTTAATTTGTTCATATTTTGATTGGTCCTTTTATTTGGAGGAGTCTGATTTTTTTTTTTTTAGTTCTTTACATATCCTAGGTATGCATGTTCCGTCAGAGGAAACACAAGCAAATTTTCCCCCCAACTTCTACACTGTTGGTGGGAATGTGGAAATCAGTATGGAGATGCCTCAAAAAACTAAAACCAGAAATTCGATTTGACCCAGCTATTCCCCTTCTGGGTCTCTTCCTGAAAGTGTTAAAGACATCGTGTTACAGTGAAGCATAAATCCTGTGTTTATGGCAGCATGATTCATGATAGGTCTTGGAAGGAGTCCATATGTCCATCAACAGATGAATGGATAAAGAAAATGTGGTATTTACGTACAATGGAGTACTACTTTAACATGAGGAAAGCACTACTTTAACATAAAGAGAGATAAACTTAAGTCATTTGTAGGAAATTGGGTGCACCTCGAAACCAAAATGCTAAGTGAAATAAATCAGATGTACAAGTTTAAATATCACATGGTTTCTCTTATATGAGAAACTCAGAATAAAAATAAAGAGCAAAATAAAAGATAGATAATAGGAAGTAAGGAGATAGATTATTTTCAAAGAGGAAGGAGATCAAGAGATGTGGGGAGAAATAAGGGATTAAAAAAAAAGGAATTGGGATGTGTTACGTACATGCACCAACTCCACACAAGGAATGTAAATATTCTGTGCCACAAACATACAAAAACAAAGAAAGCCATCACGAGATAGGTGGAGTGTGGAGGGAAGGAAGAGAAAAGGGGATGAAAAGAGCAATTAAGATGTTTTATGAATACGTACCAATTTCCCATGAGGAATGTAAGCATTATGTATTATATGCATGTAATTAAAAACTAAAAAAAAGAAAATGTGGTGTATATACAGAGTGGACTATTAGTAATCCATAAATAAGAATGAAGCAAGAAAGAAATGCTATAATTTACAACAAAATATAAGACATTGGCAGATATTGTGTTTCTTGAGATGAGCCAGACACAGACATAGAAGGAGCACATATTCTCTTTCATGTAGGAAAGCTTGAATCAGCCTGAGGTAGAGAAGTCATAATAGATGTTGGGGAGGGGACAGGCAGGTAAAGAACAGTTGGGTGTATCAGCGCATGTTGTCTGCATATGCTGAAATATCAATTGAATCCCATTAAAATGTATAGTTCATACATATTAATCAAAAAATTTAAAAACATAAAAAGAAAATATCACCAATTTGCAACCTTTACTGATCAGTAAATGTAAGCGATGAACTCCTAAATGGGATTCAGTCATAAGGAATCTAAATTTGGAGTCTCAGCAAATTAAGTGAGTGGCCATTTTGCTTGGTTTTTCAGCCTTTTCCGGGTCTAGATCACTTATTGTCCAAGCCGTAGTAGAGGAATAACTTACAGGACGGTGCTAAATACCTCTCAGTGCCATGGAGCGGAGGGGCGTGAGGTTGCATCCTTGTGAAAATGTTGCATGGCGATATGGATTGGAAATGAGCAGTCAGTGAAGGAAGGACATATGGGGACTGTGATTCTCACTGGGGCCTACTCGAAACAGGAGGAAGATTCTTGGTAATGTAGAACATACAATTAGAAACTTTCCCTTTTCATAATAATTATACTAATTTATCAGAATTTTTATAAGTATGTATGTAATATTAGTTTTAAACATATGCAATATGTAGTCTTGTGATTTTTCTTATTCTAAATAAATAATTCTTTTGATACCTAACATTGCATTTCAGAATTTTTATTCTTTCTCTTGAAACAGATTCCAAAATTGTTAAAGATTCAGATGTCATAAAAACCTCGATCTTCCCTTCTCAGTAAAGATTATTTGGACAATGAAAGGCCTTTAACTTCTTGTCCTTGCTTAATTCCTAGTGCTAGTGGACAGAAGTCAAAAGATAAATAGAGGCTTTTTTTTTTTTAATGAACTGTGTTAGTACATTTCTTTTTCACTGGTAACCATAGGCAGATTATGTATGTGCATGCTCAGGTCAGTATTGAGCTGAGTTTTGTAAAGAAAGACAGCTTTCTTGATTACAAGAAATAGTATCTTTGATTTGAGACTCCTGAAGACCAGGAATTTCTGCTCTACAAAAAATAAAGACAATTTCATAACATACTAATATGATCGGTGTTTGATAAAAAGAGTCATTTTAGAAGATTTTCGTCAATTCTCCCCAAAGCACGCAAAGTAGATTCCAGGATGTGCATTTTTTTAGATAAGAAAACAAGCTCAAGTTGTGCAACTGATACAAATGAGTTTGATCATTCAAATGTATGTGCTAGTCCATGCTTCTCTAAACCATAATCATTTAAAATTATTTGCCTCAGTGTCCCAGTAGGGATAAATAGGTTTGACTGGAGGCTCTCCCAACCCACATCCAACATAGGTAATTCTATAAAACCAAGTCAAGCAAGTATTATAACTTGTTAGTTGATTTCCATATAACAGATAATTCATCCCACTTTCCTTGTGCCTAATCTATATTTGGTAATAATTAAAATTCATCTCCTCCCGTTCTGTCCTTCACAGAAGTGTAAAGCACCTAGTTTGTCATAGTCTTGCATAATAACTTTTGATATGAGGAGAGAAGCCAGAGCAGCAGGGACAAATGCGGGGGGTGGGGGGAGTTGAAGCGAATGTCTGGTGAGGAATCTGGATATGCTGAGGCTTTGCTAGGTCTGAAGCAATTAAATGGGAGACTTGACCTTGGGAAGCACAGAAGAACATAATGGTTTTATTTTCTTCCTTTCTCAGATTTAATAAAAAGCATGAATGTTTAAATGGTATCTAGAGAGATATAACTTCCTAACTAGTACATGTGAAAGGAATCTGGAAAGAGAGTACACTTTCCTCTCTGGCTGTCTATTAAAATATTGAAAAATACTGTTGCCTGTCTGGGAATAGGAAGTAGACCAGAGAGCCACTGGGAAGCAAAGGGGGGGGGGCGACCACCCTCGCAGCCCTGATCCCATGATATCTTAGTGGACGGTGGAGGGCTCTGTGCTGGCCATCATCACGTGTATTCACGTGTATTTCCATCTCCTCAGCTGTGTGGTGGGCTCTGCAATTGCTCTGGCTGCTGTTCTTTTGTTAGAGTTTTGCCCTCTTGACATACCCGAATGAAGAAGTTGCAGCACGAAAGGAACGGTGGCAGACCCTGCAATTTCATTCCCTGTAGTAGGTCCTGAAATCTTATCTACACGTCATCTGGCTAATCAGAGGTCCGTGGTGAGATCTGTCAGATATTTCTGTTTTAAAAAAGAGATTCCAACACAGGTGACAGGAGAATCGGGATGCGTTTGCCAGTCCTGGACCAGCACCACTATTACCTGAGTGAAAGCCTGAGGCTGTGGTGACAGAGGAACAGGGTCGTCTCCTAAGGACACCGGCACAGGTGGGCAAAGCCCTGCCCCTCCCTGCACAGCAGAACAACACAAAGAACCTTGCCATCGATGCAAAATGCAGACAAGGTAAAAACAGAATAGCTTAACATTGGTCTGAACTGGTTTGTAAGAGAATATAATGAAACTCATGAATTACATAATCAATGAGACAGACAGTTTCAAATCTGGAAACTGTCTTCCAAAATGTGATGTGGGTTCATATATGTAACCGAAACAGTAAACTCTTCAAGCAGAAGATGTCCTTTATTACTTGTGGAATTTACAAAACTGTGGAAGTTAAAAGCTTTATACGTATAATTCTTGTCCTTGGAAAAGCAAATCGATTCCTTTGACACTGTTGAGTCTTTTCCTTTTAATAAAATACAAAGTTCAATGGCCTTAGAGCCAAACCTTACCAAAGAGGTAAATGTGAACGTTCATTAAACTCTTTGCCAAAACACTCCATGATTCTAAGAAAATCATCTGTGTGAATTCCAAGTAAAGCTCACTGGCTAAGAATACAGACTATAGAGCTGAATTTTTGGCTTCAGATCTTGGCTCTGTTGCTCCCAATATTTTGTCGCTTTCAACAAACAACATGCTTAGCCTCTTGTGTGTTTTTATCATCAGTAAAAAGTGGAACAAGGATATCTATCTACTAACATCATAGTACTGATGGGGTGAGAAACATCAATAATGGCTAACACCTAAGAAATAGTCTATAAATGTTACTGCTGCTCTTGTTATTTTTATTATATCAGATGAAAAGTCTATACCTGTGCAACAATTATCCCCAATATCTCAACTATTAAAAAAAGAATGTTTATTTTCTCATCCCTGCTGTATTTCATGGTCTGTCAAGGTCTGTTCATCAGAGTGATTCCTGAGCGCTACCAATAGATAGCACCACAACTATCCTGAAGTGCTGGCTGTGTGCCTGAGGGAAGAGAACTCCAAGGAGAAAAAATTTAAGAATTCCAGTTCAGAGAAATACACATCACTTTTGCTCATAAGCCATTGTCCAGAAGAAAGATACTTGGTCCCATTAAATCATGAAGGCCTCAGGAAATGCAAACTTTTTGAACAACACTAATGTCCAGAATTATTTTATTACTATTATTAGTATTAGTCATGTACTTGAAGACACCAGTGATCTACTTAGGAGCATGATGTTCCTAACAAGAGAGAAATTGGACCAAAGTTTACTTATTATGTACTTTATTTTATCAATACAGTGTTTAGTTGTGAACTAAATAATGTGCATTCAACATGTATAGATAATACACTGTTGTTTTTACATAGATTTTAATGATTCTAACAACACTAGGAGGTATTTCTAGTTCAATTTTCCAGATGAAGAAACAATACTTAGTTTAGTTACATAATTTACCCAATGACAAAGATAATAAGTATGGAGCCATATTTCAAATCAGATTTGTCTGACACTATGTACATCATCTTTATATTATGCCATGTTGCATATTCAAACATATTATCAAGTGAAAATGAACCCTTGTGTCTATAAGACCATGTAGGGGTGGTCTATCTTTGAAAAGAAGTAAGCTTTTACCTGGAAGTTTGGTGGATTAAAGCTTCTTTCTTGATTTGCTGATAGTAAAAGAGAAATAGCTGTGTCCTCTTAGCATCATAGAAATCTATTATTTTATTTGGGAATGAATATTCAATTTTAAATTCAATAAAACATTTCACTTGTTAGCCAGATTTTCAGACTCAAAGTTTAAGCTTGAGCCCTAACTGATAAAAGGAGTGTAAGGCACAGTAAAAATGTTGGCCAACTATAATTAATTGCACAGGATACCAGTCATCCTAATCTGCCCCTGCAGACGGAACTTCTACTTTAGAAAAGTGCGTGGATCAGAAGGAATAGTGGAGTGATTTGACAGTGGCACTGAATGTAGAGATAATTCAACCCATTATTCAGGAACAGTTATTTTTTAAACAAAATAGATATGATGTGAGAAGGGTGGGGGGAGTTACTATCATTTTGTATTAGACAAAAGGAAATACGAAGAAACAATAATTCCTCAAACATAAGCCTCCTATATATTATCCATGTTCTGAACACATCCTGGAAAGCTACACATGTGGAAAGAATTACTATAATTTTAGAAAAAGTAGGACCATCTCTTGGACTCAGCATTGCCAGATAGAATCGCATTCACACAGAAGGACATTCCTTTATGCCGGAACATGTTCATTCCCGGGAGTCCAGAATTTAACAATGCAAAGCGGTGGTGACTCTGGCTTGCTCTCAACAATAGTGTCTCTCCAGGAAATCAGTCACAAAGCTCACTAGGGCGGATAGTTGCATAAACTAACCTGCAATATCTCTGTTCCTTTGTTCAATTTGAAACACACTTACTACAAAAAATAAAAGGAGACAGTACTAACGAATCCAGTGCAAACTATGTATCTTTCTGAAACATACTAGCTCCTGCCTACTATTCTCAGACTGTCCAATCGCACTTTTCAGCCCACACACAGAATTTTTAATAATCTGAATGCACTTTAGTTGATTGTACACATCTACAAAATGCAAACAAATTGTTAAGTGGTGTTTAGATGTGCCCTAAGTGCTTTACGTAAATGATGTCTTTTTCATTAATAACCTTTTGCAGTAAGTGGGATTATTACCCCTATTTTGCAGAGAGCCCAAAATGGTACCTGATCTAGCCCAAATCACACAGCTAGTCTGTAACAGGTCAGAATTCAAACTGAGGATATCTAGTATCTGAGTCTGTTTACCTTCAACTGTGCTTTTAAATGTGATGTTATCTTTATTTCAAGACACTTTCACCCTTTGTGCCTGGCTAACTCATTATTCAAAATTTGGCTCTGATCTCGAATATTCAGGGAAGCTGCTTTTCAGCCCTCTCTGACTGGCACACCCTGCCCCTTCCTCTAGATGACAGGCAGAGGCTTTGCTCTCTCGATCGCGTGGTCACAGCACAGCACAGCGACAGCAGGACCCGCACCGTGAGTGATCGCACTCTTAGCCCTCCGCCTCCTCCATTAAACTGCAGTCTCGTACGCTGGCTTAGTACGTATTCATTTGCAGCCTTATCAACAAGGCCTGTATGTGGTGCACGGTTGGTATTAACTAGGTATTTCTTGGATAAATTATATGCTACATCAATGAAGGAAATATCTATATGTAAATTGCAGCTATCTTTTAGTCAAGGTAGCAATTGTATGTCGAAGTTCAGACTAAATAAAGGTGTTTTTCTATTGGCGAAGTTCAGACCTTCAGCCACCACCCACAGAGACCAAGCGAAGGCTTGTGCTGGTGAGCCGCTGGTTCCCAGGGTTCAATATGAGCTCTATTTTAAGCTATTTTACAGTGTTTCCAACCTTAATCCACAAAGTGTCAAATTTTTATGTCTCTTTCTCTAAAAGGACAGCTACTCCTGGGATCTAAAGAATACGCTCTAGTTTTTACAGAAGAGGAGAATATCAACAAACAAACTGCGGGTGCTGCTGACTATATTATATTTGAGGAGAGGCCTTCAGAGACTTTTTTCAAACTGGATGCTGAGTGATTCAAATCTCAACATCCTTAAAGGAATTCTGATTTCAAGCTTGAACTAAGAAATTTCCTTTGTGCGGACTTTGATGACAGAAATCGAGGTGATGGTTTCAGACAACATGACATGAAGTCAATAGCTTGTTTTGAAACCGGAGCTGATGTCGATGGCTTCTTTGTACTAAGTAGGGGTTCCAGTGTGAGTCGCTGTAGAAGTGCCTGTTCTCTACGTGGCTGCTCCTTCAATGTCTCTTTCAGTTATTTTCCCTTTGGCTCCCTACTGAGAGCGGGAAAGCCGCAGTGTGCAGTAATCCCAGGTTGGAAGCTTCACCCTGTTTTCATCTCCTGTGTGCCTCTGGAGGGGGCGCAGGCTGCTGAACCAAATCTGTAAAGCCCTGAGTTAGAATCCCCGGGAAAGAGTCTTTAGAAAGTCTTCCCACCCTGCCTTGGACCCCTTATGATCTTGCTCTTTCTCTTCCTCCTCTTCCTTATTCTTCAGCAAATCCATTAAGTGTAAAAAATTGTTGGACTGAGGATTTAGCTTAGTGGTTAGATTGCTTGCCTAGTGAGTGCAAGGCCCTGAGTTCGATCCTCGACACACACACACACACACACACACACACACACACAAAATTGCGTTTCATTCAGAAAATGAAAATCACACAAATATCTCATAAAGCTATATAATAAAAGTATAAAAGAGTATGGCTCATTCACACACACAAGTGCAAAAAGTGACTTGCAGGATTGACACTCACTGTACATTACACGAGTTGACAAAGATAGAGAAACCACCATACTAAAATGTGTCAAAGTTTTTCTATGTTGAGTGAATACAATCCGGAATTCTCTCATTGGAATCAGTGAGATAAAGCTGAGAGAAACCTGATGTAAAATGTAGGCTTCAGAGCATTACCTCGAAACTTCACCCATCTGTAAGAAAGTGCCCTAGAAACCCACCTGTACCCACAGTTACATTAAGAGAGCATTCCTTCCTACCGCAGGTTAATCTCAAAAGTCTTCATCCATTGCAAGGGAGTATTTTTTTCTTCTTTACTAGATTTAGAATGTTTATACCCTGTCTGGGCATAAGTACTATGTGAAACAATGAGAAGTATGTGGAACAGTGATAGAACCAGAAGACAGGCATGGAAGGAGACCTCCTGAATTTACTCTAACAGTTAGATTCTGTGGGCCAATTTTTAAACAGGATCAACAGATCTATGCACTCCTTCCTCCTGGCTGTGTTTTCCTTCTCTTTTCGGTATTTTTCTGTACTATATTGGAGCTTAAGAAATTACTATAGATATAAGTCCTCTAACTGAGGAATTGCTGGCAATTTTTTTCCATTCTGTAGATTGTTATTCCACTCTGTTGGTTGTTTCTTTTCCTGTGCAGAAGCTTTTTAATTTGATATGATCCCATTTGTTGATTCTTGGCTCTATTTCCTGTGCAACCAGGCTTTTGTTCAGAAAGTCCTTGTCTATGCCTATGACTTCAAGAGTTTTACCTATTTTATCTTCCAGCCAGTTAAGTATTTCTATTTAAACATTTAGTCCTTAGATCCATTTAATTCTAGATTAGTACACAGTGAGAGGAATGGTCTAGATTCGGTCTTCTGCATGTGGATAGCCAGTTTTCCCAACATCATTTATTAAAGAGCCTATCTTTCCTCTAGTGTATGCTTTTGACCCCTTTGTCAATGATCAAATAATTTAAGTGCTTGAGGTTGTTTTGGTTGCCTCTATTCCGTCCCATTGATCCTCATGTCTGTTTTTGTGCCAGTCCATGCTATTTTTATCACAGTAGCTTTGTAATATAATTTCAAGTCTGGGATTGTGATTCTCCCAATTTGCTCTTATTACTTAAGATTTCTTTTTCTATTTTGGGTCTCCTCTGGTTCCATATCAATTTTAGGATTGTTTTCTCTAACTTTTTGAAGAGCGCTGTTGTTATTTTTATTGGAATTACATTAAATTTGTATATCTATTTTGCAGGTATAGCCATTTTGACTGTATTGGTTCTGCCTATGCAGGAATGGGGGATAACTTTCCATTTTCTGATGTCTTCTTCAATTTCCTTTTTCAGAGTACTTCAAGAGATCAAATAATAACAGGTGCTGGGGAGGCTCTGGGAAGAAGGAACCCTTCTACATTATTGGTGAGAATGTGAACTAGTATACCCACTGAGGAAAGCAGTATGGAGATGCCTCAAAAACCTAAACCTGGACATTCCATGCAAGCCCTGGGTACCTTCCAGAAAGAATTAAAAATATCATATTAGAGTGGTTCATGTTTACTATCCATGTTTATAGCAGCACCATTCATAATAGCTAAATCTTGGAAGCAGATTATATGTCCATCCACAGATGAATGGTTTTTACACACTATGGAGTATTTATCTACCATAACAAAAAATAAACTTGAATCATTGGTAGGAAAGTGAATTCACCTTGAACCAAAATGTTAAATGAAATAAATCAGATACATGAGCTTACATATTGCATGCTTTTTCTTATTTGAGAAACTCAAATTATAAATAAAGAGCAATGTAGAGGATAGATGATCAGAAGCAGGGAGCTAGATCTTTCTCAAATGGAGAATCAACTACAAAGCAATAGTAATAAAAATGGCGTGATACCGGAATCAAAACAGACATGTGGACAAATGAAACAAAATCAAGGACACAGAAACCTACCCAGACATATTCAATTATATGACCTTTGACAAAAGGCCCCAAAGCATATGTTGGAAGAAAGATAGCCTGTTCAACAAATGGTGTTGAGAAAACTGGTTATCTGTAGAAGAATGAAATTGGACCTATATTTCTCACCATATACTAAATTAAAATCCAAATAGATCAAAAACATTAAAATAAAAATATTAAACCTTCTGGAATACAAAATAGTAAAACTCTTGACATAGGAGTAGGAAAGGACTTTCCAAACAGAACCTCCACTGGACAGGAAATAGCAACAAGAATCAACGAATGGGATTATATCATACCAAGGAGCTTCTGTGCAGGAAAATATTCAATTAGTAGAGTGAAGAAAAAACCTACAGAATGGGAAAAAAATTTTACCAGCTACTCTTCAGACAGAGGACTGATACCTAGAATATAAAAAGAACTAAAACAAATCAAACCACATAAAATTAAAGATCCAGTCACGAAATGGGCTAGAGAAATGAACAGACACTTTACAGAGGAAGAAATACAAATGGCCAACAAATATATGAAAAATGTTCAACATTAGAGAAATGGAAAATGTTTAGCTATTAGAGAAATGGAAATTAAAGCAACACTAAGATTCTGTCTTACCTTGGAAAGAATGGCAATCTAGAAAATCAAACAATTTCATAAATGCTGTCATGGCTGTGGCGATAAAGGAACTCTCCTACATTGTTGGTGGGAATGCAAACTAGTATAACCACTTTCGAAATCATATGGAGATTTCTCAAGGTCTGAAGGTAGAAATTCCACACAACCCAGCCATTCCCCTGCTAGATATCTTCTCCAAAGAGCTAAAGTCATTAGAGTGCAGCAAAACTTGCATACTAATGTTTATAGCTGCACGATTTGTAATAGCTAAATTTTGGAAGCAGCCTGTATACCCATAAACAAAAGACTGGGTAAACAAAATGTGGTATCTATATATAATGGAATACTACTTGGCTATAAAGAAGGATAAATTAAAGTCATCTGTGGGAAAATGGATGGATCTGGCAAACATATGTTGTGTGAAACAAACCACACAAGCGAGGTCAAATACTGTATGGTATCCCTCATTTGAGTGAGGCAAAGCAGAAACAAAGAAAATGATAAAGTATGGGTACAAGAAGACAAAAGGACGCTCAGGAGGGAAGGGGTCCAAGGGAACAAGAAAAGGGGAAAGGGGAAGGCAACAGGAATTTAGAAGAATAAAGCTATGCCAAGAACAGGAACCCAGTAATCCAAATTTAACACAGTAACAGGTACAATATGTACTACAGTTAACTTTATGCAGTTGCAACTTAATACTGCATCTATGTGGTTCTTTATATTGCTTGCTGTTACATGCAAACGGTACCATATATTATGGTCTGTAAGTTGGCATAAATTTGGATACATTTTAACTTTTATAATAAAAATTTTCTCACCTTTAAAAAAAATGAGACAGGGAGGGAGGAGGAAAGGAGTAAAAGGGGATGAAAAAACTAAGTCAGATGTGTTACGTACATGTACAAACTCCCCACAAGGAATGTAAACATTCCTGCCAAAATACACCAAGAAAATTTTAAAATATAAAAAAAAAATTGCTATGGAAATTATGAATGTGAAGAAATTTTTTACTCAGACTAGGTTACCTGGGAAGATCTACCTTCTCGGAGCATAAACGAAAGCCATTAAGCTCTCGTTCCTGCTCCTGCCCTCCCTGCCTTCTTGCCATGTGTGCCGTGTGTATCTCTCTGGGCTCTGCCGTGCCGTCTGCCTTCAGGTCCTACGGCCTGGAAGCTCTCCAGCAGTCTTTCGCCATCAGTTTACTCCATTTACCTGGACCTCTCTATCAGTGTAAAATCCAATCACTCCTCACAAAAGAAAAGAAAAAAAGCAGGAAAGATGGAATGAGGGGAAGGACAGATTGAAGAGAGGGAGACAAGCCTCTTTCTCACTAATCTCTCTTCGCATGCTATTTTCTACTACTTGTTCACTTCCGCTTTATACTTCATGAAGGACCATATACTTGCTTTCTATAATTTCTCTTCCCCTCATTTCATAACCAAGTGATGTCTCAATGTCATTTCTACTTATTTCAAAGAATGGATGTCACTAAAGTCACCAATGACCTCTACAACTTTAAATTCAATAAAAGCATTTAGTCTTCAGCATATTTGACTTTCAGTTCCCAATCCGTGCATAAAAATGTTCTTCAGAATTAAGTCCTAGCCCTCCTGTGTCCCATTCTGTGCTCTCTCTTCAGAAAACATCGTGTAGTACATAGACTTGAATATAAGCCACACACTAATGGTTATCCACTCAAGTTTTCATTTCTTTGATTTCCAGGCCAATAAAAATGTGGTTACGTTCCTGGTGACAGCTTGACAGGGGTATCCCTAAAGTACCTTATATTTAACACGACATAGAAAGCTCACATTCTCCTCTCACCCATAACTGCTTGCACAGCTTGCATCTCTGGAATCATGTCACTAGGTACTAAATAGGTGCCCCTGAAGAACTCTTTTTCCAAGCCACACCCTGATATGCATGTGTCTTAAATTACTTTCCAATACATCCCTTTCTGGTCCTATACTGCCATCATTCTTGCCCAAGCCAAAGTCACTTAAACATGCCACAGAAGAGACCTAACCAATCTCCCCCCCACCCTCCCCATGATGATTTCCTTGTTCCTACTAGGAAAAAATACAGACCTCATCTGTGTTTCTAAACACTCTATTTCGTTTCTTTAAGTGCTTCTTATTGCCTTCACTTTATTTGCCCTCTGCCTGAAGTTATTAGGAGGCGTGTGCTGATCAGTAGACCCCATTGTTAATAGTAGATCATTGTTGCTGTTTTAAAATGGATTATGTAATGCCTATAGGGCAAAAAAATTTCTAATCATACTACACAAAGAAATTTATAGATTGTTTCAAAAGTGAAAGCGGTTATTCATGTTTATAAAAGGCATATATAGTTTTTTGCTCCTGATGGCTGATTTTAAACATTTCTAAATATTATGGTAAATGAGTAGAAGCACTTCCATGGTTATTTATTTATTCTTAAAATTAAAAATTTACTTTCTCCATTTTAATCAGAAAATATGTATCACATGCTAATTATGAAACTTCCATTTTCTACGTGAAGGATACCAAAAGCATATAGGTCAATCTTCCTCTAAACAATTTATCTAACACTTGTTCTGAGTAACTGGGAGAAATTTGTGTCATTCATTCATTAATTTACTCATTTTGAGCTAACTTAATTTCACAACATCCTGGCAGAATTGTATAGGAAGTGTGATAGGAGATAGACTGGCAGAAAATCAAATAAAAGAGAATAAGACATGCATCTCATACATGATCTGCTTAGAGGAGAAGAGTATACCACACAACATTTATTCATGTAATTAGAGATAGATCAATAGATAGAGCTTAATACCTAAGTGATTATTTTAAAAAATAGCATTACATTTCGACTGATGGTAAATATAGAGACCAACAAAGACTTTGTGGAAGAGATGAGGCTTCAAATGGGCATTAAAATGTTACAGATATGTGGCCAAAGGTGGTGCTGACAGCTTTTCTGATGGATTAGAATATGAGATACAATGAGACAAGAGAGAAAATTGACTCTGAAGTGTCCAAAGTGTTTGGTGTACACCACTTGGAAAACAGAACTGCATTTGATGAGGAAAACTGGGAGAGAAGTTGTTCGGGTGGAGAGAATGGCAGAGTATTTCATTTTAAACTGAGGCTTGAGGAGCTCGTCAAGGATTGTGGCCTAAAAGGCAGATAGTGGTCCTTGGGAAATGGTGCTGCAGGGCTGAGGTCCGGGATGAAGGTACAAATTAGGGAGTCATCAACAAAAGATCATGTTAGAAGGCGCGAGACTTGTTGAAATCACCAATACATGAAACCAGAGAAAAGAAGAAGGCTAAAGATGAAGCAAATGTGATTCAATAATTTCATGATGACAAAATTAAGAAACCAAAAGGATAGGTATGAAGTTGGAGAAAGATTAGAAGAATGAAGTACACCAAAAACCTAGTTAAAAGAGGAATTCATGAAGGAAGACATGATCACCTTTGTATAATGACATTGATTAATACGGTAAGAAAATAATTAAAAATTGTCCATTGGGTTCAGCTACACCAAGGCCACAGGTAACTTTGCTAAAAGAAATACCATTGGAATGAGAGGGAACAAGGTCTAGCTGGAAGGAATAGAAAGGAAAAATCTGAGAAAAAGAACAAATACAAACCTTTGCAGATATTTCATAGTGAAGAGACACAAGTGGTAGACAGATGGAGATATGAGGTCAATAATTTACATGCTTGCTTTGTTTGTTTAAGAAAGAAAACTTTACTGGTGGGAATTATGAAGCAATGAGTAAAATTCATGAGGAAGAAAAGACAGAAATATATCATTGCACAGGTAAGAATAAGCCACAGAGATTCGTGCTTCCAAACATCTTGTAATAAATCCAGAAGAACTGTATTTCCTAGGAGACTTTAACTTCAAAGAAAGAAGGAAATCCAGAAGTCTCTTTTCTCTGTTAGAACAGTAAAGCACTGTCTCACCCCATATTTTAGAAAAGAGTGGATAAATAAAGCCCATTGAGAGTTGGGGAAAAGAATCCCAAATTGAACTATCTACCCAAGAGGTGCTGAGATACATTAAGACAATCATCTTATACAGTTCACTGAGTGACTAAGTTGAAAACGTTTCTCACTGCTTTCTCACTACTTTCTCACTGCTACTTCTGAAATCCATAACTTTGGCTAGAATAAGAGTCTAGAATTCAACTAAAGAGCTCTTAATGTTTTTTTTCCCCCAAAATGGTGATATGTAATAGTTGGCCCTCTATAATATCTCAATTAATCTTACTAGTTCCCTTCTGAATCAGCTATTCTGAGCCTTGTTTTTAGTCATTTGGTAGTTAAATAACCTCCCCAACTACAAAAGCAATAATAAATATTAAAACTCTTCTATATTCTGTATCTTGTGGTTTAACTGTAATTCTAAGATAATAATGTAATCTTCTCCTTTGAATAAAGAAAATCTACTGATAGACCAAGATCCTTTATGACTGATACAACACAAGTGGTGCTACTTCAATAATTTAAAAGTTTCATTTTAAAGGAAGTGACTGCTAATTCATCTTTCTGGACATAACCCTCTCCATGTCCCTGAATCCAGTCCGGTCCCACATACCCATATCACCACTGGTCTTCCAGTATGGTTTGCTCACTTTTCATTGGAGGCACTAGAGAAGTCTGTTGCCTGATCTCCAAACTAATACTCGCCTGCCTCTTTGCTAAGTGCTTGGCTGATCTGTGATTCTCTAGTGACTGGATAGGGTCAAGTCTGCACTTTTATACTACTAACAGATTTTGTTTCTATGGCATCCTGTATGTGTTGGTCACAGGGCAAAATTATTTTAATAAATAGTCACTGAAACTTTTATAATCACTGGGCTAGTTATATGTCACTGTCCTTAACATATAGATGAGAAAATGTGGACAATGAGAAGTCAAGTAACTTTCTGAAAACAGAGAATACTCAGTATTTAAAATCACTTCTAACAGCAGAGATCTAACCACACTTCTAACAGCAAAGGTCTAATACCACCTACCTCACTCTACATCAGCTCTTTCATCTACAAGACAAGGATAACGGCAATAATTAGTGCATAACTGTACAGTGAAGATCAAATAAGTTAATTCACATAAAGTATTTAAAACATTGCTAGGCACATACGTAAAGCGTATTAGTATTGTTCCCTTGGTTGTGATATTGTGCTGGGAACCATCTGTCTCCCTTCTTAATCTCAGAAGCATTAATGGTCTTTCTCTTCACTGATATTGGAAGTAGAGTGAGTTTTCTTGTCAGGAAAAAAGTCACGATCGAATCAGTCTGTACACGTTGTGCCATCTCTCTGGTAAGACAAATACATAAGGACACTGCCATTGAGAAGAAAAAGAAATAGATTTTCCAGTATTGTCCCACTTGTCCCACTTTCAGTAACAATCTATTTTTCACCTTTCCTTCATTTATAGCAGTTGCATTCATAGGAGGCTGTGGCTTAGTCAGATTTTTACACTCAGGTTTGATTGCTTCGCTATTCCAGGGTGCCTATTCATTAGGCTCTTAATCATGGCATCACATTTCTTCTGACTGCTTCCCAATTTGTCTACGTTGCTTTCCAAAATGAGATGTCTGTAGGCAAATGGAATCCTGAAAGTGGAACTTCTCTGTCATTAGAGCGGGGACCTACCATATTCCCAGTCTACTGCCTGCCGGCTCGCTATCTGCATCTTCAAATAACCTTGGCCTTTTCAGACTCAATATTACATATCTCACTGACTGCAGTATCATCTCATAAACTGTCCGCCTTCTTTTACAAAGTTCTTTGACAATATCACCTTTTGCATTTCATTCTTCTTCTTAACTACGTACATGCCAAATGTGCAAGTTTGCCTTTTCTCCAAATGGAATCTCATTTTGTCATTTTCCGCTCCTACTTAAAGTGACATCTGATGGAAAAAGTTATAAGTTGCTCTTAATACCTTAGTAGGCTACATCCTTGCCTCAATGCAAGCTACCAAGCGTTTAGAAGAAATAGTTTTTAACACAGGCATTTTTCTTTTTTTTCAAAAAAATAAAAACTGGTGTCATGTTCTATAAATGACCTATTTTTAAAATGCATATTTCAAATCCGGCCCAATTATAAAAATAGGGGACTCATGCCGTTCACTAACCAATTTGTTTTACCAAGTACACAGCTTGATAAGCATCTACAAGGTGACTGATTTATATTTTGTACAAGAGGAAGAACTTGCCTTGGATAACTATGGACACCTTGTTACATCCCATTCCCAAATCTGTCAACCATCTAATGACAGCCAGAACACAAAACAATATTTTACTTGCTCATAAGCAACAAGGTCCATGCATAAAAATAGCTATTTTTTTCTCAATGTTTATTTGGTAAGGGGCAAGTTGTACCATACAGACAGGCTCTTGAGAAATCATCATAAAATGAATAGTGTCTTCATTTTCCACATAATCAGTAAGACTCTATATGTGTGGCTGTAATATACTGCTAAAATATTTCTGGAAAAACCACCACAACTCAGAGCAAGTCAAATGTTGATGGGTTTGTGACTCCTAATGTAATCCAAGTGTTTCAAGAAACACTTTCAATGCGCATAAAGGTTAATCCTCATTATCTGGAAACCAATATCCTATCAATTGAAGTTTTTAAAGATTTTAGAAACCACAATTTAAAATTAGTGTTTGGGAAAATTGAAACAGATGTTTTATATGGCCTCATTTCTTATTTTCATCCATTGAATTGAACAAAGAACATTACAGGCAAAAAATGACATTGGGTTAAATATTCACTCATAGTTTTTTTAAATTTATTTTGGTTTAATGGTACATTTTAGTTGTACATAGTGATAACATTCATCATAGGGGATTTGTACCTATACATGATATATCTTGTTGCTTTTTTCCCCCATTATTCACTCATTGTTATAAAGTGAAATTATTTGTATCACATGAACAACATGTTTGTTCTTCTGTTCCAGCCAGACTGGATATATGAAGACGCTTCACTCTTTCTGGGAAATATTTATGCTTTTGCTAGTGCTTCCTCATCTTCCTGACCTTTGGAGCTTGGTCCGGGAATTTCCTCCATCCTCATTCACTACCTTGCTTATTTCTTGCAGTCCAGTGATTTTAAATACTATATATTCCCAAATATCTATATATTCCCAAACTTATAAAAATTCCTCTGAATTCTCCCTGTGCTCCTGTAGAGCTGCCAACTTGACATTTCTATTGATAGCAGGTGTCTAGTTTCTAACACTCACTCTGCCCAAGAGGAGCACCAGAGGTCCTTCCATCAAACCTATTTTTAACAGTCTTCACAGTTAATCTCTGTTAAGGGCAATGGCAACTCCATCCTTCTGGTTGCTCCAAACACATTTTTTGGTCAAAGCTTCCATCATCTGTCCCAAAATTACATCTTACTAGTTCTGTATTCTTAATGCATGTGGAATCCTGTCACTTCTTACCACTTCCTGTCCATGTGACCAATCCATGACACCATCACCTCTCACAGGAATATAGCAAGAGCCTCCCACCGTCCACTTTCCCTGCTTCTTCCAGTGCCTTGCTTGATCTGTTCTCTACTCAATCTCTTCAGGTTTCTCCTCCACCCAAATCCCTCCAACAACTTTTTGTCTCAAGCCAAATGATTTTTTTCTACCAGTTTTTCACTCAATTTTAATTTTTAAATTATTTGGCTTAAACGTAATATTCGTGCATACTAATGAGGTGCAATGTGATGTTTTGAACCATGTAAATATTACATAATAATTAAATAAGGGTAATTAGTATATTCCACACCCTAAACTTTTATCATTTCTTTATGATGAACACATTTAAAATCCTTCTGGCTATTTTGAGATTGTGGTCTTTATGGTGAACACATTCAAAATCCTTCTGGCTATTTTGAGATTGTAGTGGACTTAAAATGGTCAACTTGGGCAGGAACGCCCAGCTGGACTGAGTTAGTGCCTCTGGGCGTAGAAGATCCACCTGAAGTTTATTGCTAACGCAGTATAAAGGAGAACAGGAGCAGAAAATGGGGGCTCGCTGTTTCTCAGGAGAAGCTCTGTTGTAGCTAGTTCTCCTGAAGGAAACTCGGCTGTTCTCATAGCAGAAGGAGCTCAGGCCTTGCTACTGTTGGGGACGGCTGCTGTTCACTTCAGGGGCTCTCTGGTCTTCATCTGTGCTGCAAGCATCACACCAGGTTCCGGTTTAGATTTCTTTAGCCATTTAGTGGAGACATGGATGTACGTGGGACAGTGCTGTGGGCTCCCTTGATTGGATCTTTTGGGTCTCCAGTGCATAGGTAGATGTCCTGCACTCTTCCTGCATTTGGCTTGTTGTCAATGTTGTAATTTATAGGTGTCCTGTATTAAATCTGTTCTCCTGCAAATCACTGATTCTAGAAAAGTAACTAATATAGAGATGTACTATGCATTAGTGCTAACTGTATTCACCATATTGGTCCAGAAAACACCAGAACTTATTCTTCCTAACTGTAACATTGTACTTGTATATCAACTTTTCCTTGAATCCACAATTCTACTCTCAGTTTCTCATAAAATCAACTTTTATGGATTCCAGATAGGAGTATAATTTTGTGGTAAATTTGTCTATTTTTGGCTTTTTAAGTTAACAGAATGATTTCCAGTTCCATCCATGGTGTCACAAATGACAGGATTTCACCTTTTAAGGCTACATCGTATTCCATTGCATATAAATACCTCGTCTTGTTATCCATTCATCAATTGATAGACATCGAGGTGGTATTGTGAATAATAAACAATATAGGACAAGCATCTCTTCCACATGCTGAATTTGCTTCCTTTTAGTATTCCCAGGATGGAGACCACTGGGTTGCATGTGAGGTATATTGGTGAATATTTATACTGTTTTTCATTATAAGTCAAATACTTCTAACAATGTACAAAACCCCATATGACTTTGGCATCGAATTATCTCTTCTTCATGGTTACAGTTTTCCCAAAAGGCCAAAGTCTCAAATTCTCATCTAGATCTTTACTCAAATTTACTTGGTTATTGACTCTTTTATTTAAATTTGTGACTCCATGCACATTCTCTACCTTCTTTGATGCTTTGTTTTTCTATAGAAAATTCACTATTACAAAAATATCACCTATTTAAATTATTTATTAAGCATCTCTTTATGTGAAAGAAGCTAAATCCATTAGGACATTTCTTTTGTCTGTTTATTCACTTCCAAATTCCCAATAGTTACAACAATGTCTGGTACACAAAAACACTTAAAAAAATCTTTATGGAAAAAATTAAAAATGCAAACGCTGCATATCACCATGTTTTATAATCACTTAAAAGACATACCGTGAGATTGTGATGATGAGAATCATCATTGTGCCCCATCACATTGTAAAAATACTTAGTTAAATATGAAAGCAGGAAAATAAACCCAATAAAAATGCTTCATAATCAAATACTTTTCCATACTTCTCTCATCATCTCTTTTCTACACCGATACATCTGTTAAAGTCTGAAACCTTCAAAGATACAGCCAAGGATGGTGGCACATGCCTGTAGTCCTAGCACTCTGGAAGGCTGTGGCAGGAGGTTCCCAGATTCAAGACCAGCCAGAGCAATTTAATAACTTAGTCAGAGAACTTGTCTCAAAATAACTTGGTGCAAAGGCCCTGTTTTCAATCTCTAGTACAAGAAATGAAACAAAACAAAACAACAAAAATTCCCCTTTAAGATGTATCTAAATGAGTGTCTGATTTATTTCACTTAAGAGTATGTTCTCAAGGTATATCCATTTACCCTCTCTCTGATATGAGAAACCGTAAGTGTAAATATGGACAAAGAGGTGTAATAGATATTATATAAAAGAAGGATAATATTCGAAAGAGAGGAGCACTAGAAAGGGAGAAGGGGGAAAAGAAGCAATGGAAAAAGGAGAGAAAGGGGAAAGGGAAAAATATAAATAAACCTGCTGTAAATAGGGAAGGGGGAGCAGAAGGGAGGGGTGGGGAAGAGGGGAGAAAACCAAGATACATCATGTACAGGTACAAAATAACCATAATGAATATGATCATTATGTATACAACGTACCAATACATCCCCTTGGTTAAAAAAAAAAGATATATCTAAATGAGGAAAGATTAATGACAAAGAGAAGAAAAATTACAGTAGCCCAGCATACTGTTAACCCCAACAGCATAAGCATTTTGTGACACTAATGTTTACCTCCTGGATGGTCTAGTTATAGTAGAGCTAGGGACATGGGGGCACTGCGGGGGACTGAGAATGCATTTGAAAATGATCTCTACTTCAGTGAGAGAGGTGTCTCAGTGGGAACCTGAGGACGCTGATATTTATGGTACTGTGTTTCTGTGCAGACACTGTGCATAAAGCTCATGGATGGAGAAGATAGTTTGGGCTACGTGCAGCAAGACGAGTTTCTTTTCTCCACATCTCCATATAGGAACCATTATTCTGCCCAATCTAGGTAGCAAAATGAAAGCAGGCCAACTAAATACTCAAATAAAATTTTAAGCTGTCTGAAATTTAAAATACCTCTGAGAGGATTGGGGATTTAGCTCAGAGGTAGAGAGCTTGCCCAGTGAGCACAAGGCCCTGAGTTAGATCCCCAGCACACCCCTGTAAAATAAATAAAATAAAATAAAAATGAAATACTTCTAAGAAACCAGGTAATTTCATGACTTATAGACTTAACTGTTCAATCTTTTGGTACCTCATATTTTGTCTCCCTTGGTTTTCTAAATCCAATTTTCTCTTTTTCAACATCCTTTTCTATCTTATTTATAACTCTTCTGTATACTTGCCTACTCTCGATCCCTTTGGAGAGAGGATTACTATTGTGGCACACACACACACACACACACACACACACACGTCTTTAGGATGTTTGGGATGCAGAGAATTATTTACACAAAAGTAAAAGATATAAAATAGCAATTACATTAACATTGGATTTTAAAAAGATGTTGGAATAAACATGCAATGAAATAGGAAGAAATGAAAAGGGATATTTAAGGATTACATAAATGAAATTTCATTTTTGCTGTTTCTTCAGTGATGAAATCTGACAGTTTCTTTAAACCAACAATAGTATTTGTACATCTTTATATGGTACATTTTGATAAAATTCAATACATATACACAACATATAAAAATCAAATCAAAGACATAAAACTGTATGTGGATAAGAATTACAATTAATGGAACATAAAAATTGATGAGGAAGATGATTCTTTTATACCCTCGTGGGGAGACAATGAGCTCAGTAAAACTATTGACAAGAAATTTCAGCAAGTGCTAATTTCTGTCTTCACTCAACAATTAGAAGAACTTCCTCTAGATTAATTTTTCGTAACAATTTTTATAATCCAGTAGTTGTAGGTGTGTTTGTAATAAAATGGACGGGTGCTAGATTGAGGAGCATCCTGTTCTCATGTCTCCATCACCTGTGTGGTTCCTACCCAGAGTAAGCGCTTTATAATTTCTTGCTGAAATAGTAGATGCACGAACTTTATTTATACACATATATTCTCCACTACTTAGCAATTCGGACAAACACGTACAGACGTGAAGAGTCCAGGCACTGCCCCCGAGCTGTGCTCCTTTCCATGCAGACTGAAGCCCTCCCGGTGCATCTCCTCCGTCAGCCCATCCCTCCCACCACAGGATGTTTCCAGTTCTCCCTTCGCCAGCAACAGGTCACAAGCAGGTTATTGGATATACATTATTGCTTCAGGCTCAACATTTCGTATGTGCTTTCAAACTAGCATTATTACTTTCCAAACTCCTTACTCCTGAAAATTTCTTGTGGTTTGCCTCATGAGCTTAGGTTACCTTACTGAATTTACAATGTTGTCTTTTTCTTCACTCATTTCATTTTCTTTCTCTTGCTCATTACATAAAAGGAATAAAATCAACTCCCTATGCCCCCACCTGAGCACAGGTTTAAAAAAGATGCTGATTATTTTACTTGATCCTAGCTGTTTACTGACCACAAACAATAAAAACACATCAATTTCTAGCCTCTTTCTCTTAGATTATCTCTACTTGGAATGCCTTCCCTCTACTGAGTTTTGATAGAGCCACCAAAGCCCATATTTACACACACGCTGTTAAGCAAATATCATTTGTGCACCTTTTTGATGTTTAACACACGTTTTGCCAAGTCAGCTACTTATTTTTCTTTATGATTGTGTGTTCTATTTGTGCAAAAGGCTGTGTCCTATATAAGTTCTTACCAACAGCAAGGTTATAATGTACCATGAAATGGTCACTTAAGTGTTGGTGGATTAATTAATTAATTTTGGTGATTTTATGGCCCCCATGATGGGAGTTCTGAATAACAGTTACCAGTTATTGATTTCATTCCTGGCACTTATAATGTCACAGTATCTAGAGGCTCAATACATGGGATGATTCTCACATGAAAGTACTACAAAGCCCACTGAATGAATTCCATCGTGTTATTTTGTTCTTTTTTCACATAGTGGAAGTCTGGATTTTTTCTCACTGGATTTCCCATGGAAGTCTGGATTTTTATACCAGGACCAGAATTTATGAAGCTCTTGGTTTTCTATAACAGACATTAAATGGCTGCCAAAACAATGAGTATTAAGTTTATATTTAAGGGAAGGAGAAAAAAAAAGGTAAAAAGTCAATAGTTCTTCCAGTCCTGCATAAAGAAAACAAAGGTCAGCCAGATGTAGTGGTGTATAACTGTAATCCCAGAACTTGGGAGGCTGAGGAAGAAGGATCGCAAGTTCAAGGCCATGCTGAGTAGAGTGAGTTCTGGACTATAGCTTATCCCAAGGGGGAAAAAAAAAACAAAAAAAAAAAAAACCAAAAAACAGTGCTTTCTTGGAAAGGACTTCACACACTTGCACACTTGACATACTTCTGTAAGGAAGGTGAACAAGTGGGAATGAGGTTGGTAATACACTGGGTTAGTTCCTCAACAGCATCTGCCGCAAACATCCTTATGAATATGGTCTGTGTGCCGCAGTTCTTTGATCTTTGAGTAGGCATAAAACTCACAACAAATTATATCAGAGGAGCTGAGTTTGTAAAGGGCTTGAGATCAAGAGAAAATAGCATCCAATCTATTAACTCAAAAAATTGGGGAATGAGTTCATAGTGAAATGAAATATAAGGTAACGACCCTCAATCAAGCAACAAAAGGGATGGAACGGGAATACAAGCCGACACCTGTATTTACTGCTATTGAATATCCTGTATTTACTGCTATTCTCTCTTCTTCCAGTCTCGGGACAATTCATGTTCGACAAAGCAGAAACTATTAAACAAGAACGGACAAGTAATTCCCTGCTCTTGTTCATGGGTAGTATGGAACTGGCTTCACCTATATCTGGAAATGGAGAACTGAGTTATTTTGGAGAACAATTTAAGTGGGAATCAAGATAGTGAATCATTTAACTCTTATAATGAAGTTGCTCCTTTTGAACAGACACTTATTCTAATAATGAATTTTAAATATTGACATTACAAGTATATATTGATTGCTAAACACACTTTGTAAAATAATTCATTTTATAATTGTTTTAGTAATACCAAAGAGTATAAAATTCAATGGCTTACTTCAGTATAGATAGTATGTTCTTAATTTTAATCTGTACATTTTACAATCTGTACAAAAGCTATCATGAATTTTAAATGGGTAATAATTTGATGTATTATTCGAATAAAGCTTATAGAAGTTAAACTCCCATAATGAAACAAATAATTATTAGTCCCCTTACCATCTGGACAATCATTGACAAGATTTCTTGTCATTCTTGGTTATTTATTAAACGCTTCTGTGACAATGTATTGTGTTAACTATATTTAGGAATTGGTATATTAAAAATTACTTAAATATTTTACTAATTCACAAAGATATCATCTCTTTAAGTTCCAATAATAAAGATAAAATTTTACTACAAAAGATTAATTTGACAAGTCACATATTTCTAACAAATAATGATGATAGAAATATACTTGTGTGATTCTATTTAAAATAGTTTTGTCCTTTATTAAGTGAGAAGTTAATGTTTCTATGCTGAAAATGATACTGGGCTGTAATTACTTTTTTTTTTTTTTCAAACAAGCGTAACATTCAATTTTTTAGGGCTTGAATTGTCTGATTTTAATCTCTGTCTGAATAGAGGTTTAGGATTTGGAGCCAAGATTTAAATTCAACTTTTATTTTATAGTCTTAGAGGCACACTAGGTGGCAATGTTGTCACAACGAAAAACTGCTGCCTTCCCATACGCTCTTCACATCTAGAAATAGAACCTTCTTTGAAAGCTCTTGTTTAAAACCTCACTATGTATTAGTTTCACTTTTCCAATGCGATTAAAATGTATCTGTAACAAACATAAAATAGATTAAAATTCATTGTCAACATCTGCTATTCACTAAGAGGTGTGAACCATAAAGTTTTAGGGATGTGTTCTGTGAATTCTAGAGTTCAAAAAATTTTTGAATAAAGAAGTAGCTGTTATGAATAAACATCCTGTTTTCTTTGTTCAAATCTCTATCGCTTCGGTTTAATATAACAATTCTGCATCAAAATACTTTTAAAAATCCTCTCTGGAAAATAAAACTTGCCTGAAAATTTACAGTATGCTTAACAATTGCTGAACATTTTTTTTAATGATAGAAGAAATAATTCTAAAAAAAATATTATTTAACCTGCATAAATACAAAGAGAGCAAATAGGTGGAATTTAAAAATGATAATTTGTATGTTTGTATTTGTGGAAACAAGGAAACAGGATACAAGAAAAAGGGGAAAACTATCAGTGTAAGGAAAAGTGCTTAATTTAAAAAAGATATTTGAAAATGTCAGGCACAGATTTGAGAAAGAGAATAATTCTTTAACAGGGCTGTGGGAATACTACAACGGGTCTACCAGATGTCAAAGTGAAGCCGAGCTTCCGCATCTTCTCTGAACTTGGGTTATACACACGTAGCAGTGAAGGGAAAGGTCTGCTGAGCACTGTGAACTATTGGGAAGCTGATGGAAATCGTAATTTTCAGCTCTTCACCCAGCGCTGCAGGTCAGATCAGTGGGTAAAAACACAGGTTCCAAGCCGATGTGCCCATAAGTGGCCTCTGCACATTGGACTATTAAACTTCAAAACTTGGTTTTTCTTATCTGGAATTCTTTTGAGTTGATTTGAGAATCAAGTTAGAAGATCTATGTATTGCACAAAGCCCAACACATTGTCAGGTCTCAGGTGGAGCGATGGTGGTTGAGCTACTTGTACAAAGTGGTGACTGTCCACACCGTGTTGGAATGACAGAAGCTGCCCCACGATTGGCTGGTGAATTGCCCGCAGACATTAGCAGTCTCACCCAGCAAGGACTGTGTGCAACACTTGGATCTAGAATTTGCCCCAAAGGCCTGTGTCTTAATGGCTTCATTCTCAGTTTGGTGCTATTGGAAGGTGGTAGCGATTTTAGGTCACTGAGGGCGTGTCCCAGAAGGGGAGTGTGGTAACCAGCATTCTTAGTTCTCTTGGCTTCCCAGCTGCCATGATGAGGGCAGCTTACTCTACCACACACATCCCACCACGGTGTGCTGCCTCACCAGAAGGCCAAAAGCAATAGGGCCAACAACCATGGACTGAAACCTCTGAAATTATGAGCCAGAATAAACCTTCCTTCATCATAAATTTATTATCTCGGTTGTTGCAAGAATAGAAAGATAACTAACGAAGTGTTATGCGAGGAGTTGAAGAGGGTTCAAGACCTCTCCATTTTTTTGTTCAACAGGACACCTCAGCCAACTACAGAGCCTTGGAATAATTTACATAATTTCTCTAAATCTCAGTTTTCTAACCTGTAAAATAGAGGTAAAAGGAATGAACTCCACCTTAAAGGAAGTACTGTGAGGACACCTGCTTGTCACTGTAATACATAAAACAAGGAGACCTCAGTGTACATTAGCGTTACTGCCACTACTGTGCCCGCTGCACCTGCACTTCTGACCACTGACAATCCACTCATGGGGCCTCAGTCTGTGAGAGTTCATTCGCTTCAACTCTGAAAGGCATTTTGCAATTCCGACGGTGTACTTCTGTGCTGACCCTCCACTAACCCTAAGAGGAAATGATTTATCAGTATCAAAGGCATTTAGAAAGATCGCAACAACCCTAGTCTAGCTACCAAAAAGTAAACTAAGAGAGGACAGAATTAAAACGGAGAATATTATAAACTTCAAATCAGAGTATAACACTATAATTTGCCGACCCGCCGTACAGCAAATGCTTTAGTACTGAAATAAAATCCTCTCTAAAACATATATGCCGACTTACAAGAAAGTCTAAATTGTACTTTTTAAATGCACAAAATGGCAGCATTTTAATTAAATATGCCTAACTATAAAGCATCCCTGTCCTCAGCAGACCGCAAAGTGCATGGTGGTAAAGACTGGTTTCATATACCCAGCGTGGATTTCAACATCCCTATGTAATCAGCATTAAGCAATCTTTCTTAAAATGGAACACATGAACGAACCAGCAAATTCAAATATTCTGTCAACTGATCCATAATGAAATAGCTTCTTAGAATTTTTCAACAGTAGTAGCAATCAAAATCGTTCCTTGGGTCTTACTTGGCACCATCACAACCCGTGGATCTCTAACTGCTCTCGTCCTGAGAGTGCCAAGTGGCAAAGGGGAAGCCAAGCAGACTCATATATATCTGTGCTGCTTCCACCCCCCTGAAGAGCCAGCGTTTCTTACTCTTTTGACCCTCAGGATTTGCTGAAATCTGTCCCAAAAGAATTGGTAGGAGAATTGGGACCATTTAAACTATGTATTTTATCACTTAACTGTTAACTTCTACTGTTCTGAATAGCATATTTGAATGTTCCATCCTGTTTTTGAGTACAGCGAGGATTTATTTTCATGCAATGCATTCTCAATTTGAATAAATGCTAGTTATTAAAAACATTTAATACTTACCCCGAGAAAACAGATTTGGAGCAGTTCGCATAATATAAAATTTAAGAACAATAATAGATGATTGGCAGTAGACGTTCCATTCTGTAGGCACTATACTGACCTTTTAACATTTTTGTAATACTTAAGTTATTTTGAAAGCCAGACATTATTGCAAGTATGAAAACTGGGCCTCAGAGAGGTGAAGTAACCTCTCTGTGATAACACAATTAATTAATTTGAGAGTTAGAATTTAAATCCAAATATTTCTTTTTTTAAAATTTTATTTTAGTGGTACATTTTAGATATACATAATGATAACATTCTTCATAGGGAATTTGTACTTGTACATGGTACATCTTGCTGCTTCTTTTTTCCCCATTCTTCTCCCCTCTCCTCAACCCCTTCTCCCTCCTTACTTACAAAATCTTTGTTTCCATTTTCTTCCCTTCTATTCTTAAATCCGCATATTTCTATTTTCAAAGCTGATATTTTCCTGCAATTTCATTTGTTCCTAGAATAGTTATTGAGAGCAAGTATTTATCCACAAGAGAACAGTTAGTTAGGTAGCTAAGTTACCAGATTTGAATGACATAGCTAACTGAATAAACAAAAAGCAGTTTCTGGGAGAGGTAAGTACTTAGCACACTGGCAAAAAGGAGAGCCAAGCAGACATACGCATGAGGCAGTAATTCACATTTCCAGAGATCGTGAGTTCACACTAACGAGTGGCACCTGTTTAACATTCATTAGCGATCTACCATGTGGCAGGTCCTGAGGGATCTGAGAGAAAATTAATACATAAATGAAACAAGCGGAAGAGGTTTCAATGAGGTAGAAGATGAATTAGATGGGTGGGGAAGTAGCTCAGTGGTGGAGCGCTTGCCTAGCAAGCACAAGGCCCGAGTGTATCCCCAGCACCCCCCACAAAAGATGAATGAGAAACCATAGTCCTGTAAGCGCATGAAAACCAGGCTTTCAGTAGCCTTGTTCACATTAAAAATGAACATGTGGGTCTTAGTACTTCATATCAACCAGAATGGAAAATAACTAACCCTAGTGAAATAAAGGGTTTGAACAATGAGATGAGAATAAAACAATGCCACCAGAGGAAAAAATTAATCAAAGTGAATGAGGGAGGTTATATTATTTTGACTTCAACTCCCACAGCATGTGTCCAAGCAGAGTGAATGTTTCCCCCTTCTATATTCTCTGTTCTACTCATCTTTTATCAGCTTCATCGGTCAGGAAAGTAAGTGGTTGTTGTATCAATATATTTCTTATATTAAGACCATCTGCCAGCTCAATTACTCGAGTATATTCTCACAGTATGAGATTTCTCAGAGGAGTAATTCCATTGTAACACTACAGAAATTATATAAATGTCCTATGAGACAGAGGAAAGAAATATTCAGAATGACATTCATTTGTATTGTAAAGAGGTCTGAAATGGATTGTTGTATTACAATTGTTGTTTTTCTCCAAATCTTCAGAACCTTAGTTGGACTTTGACATCTTAGTATTACATTTTGTGTTTTTAATTTAATTTTGATGAGATAATAAAGTTACATTATTTACAAGGCATAACAATGTATAGAACATTTGAAGGGAGTACTGTTCAATGAGATAAGCAAGAGTAGAAAGCAAGACCACAAAGCTTCTGTCTCCTCTACCTTTACAACCTTGATTCTACAGGCCTGTGTTTCCTGTCTCCGATAGGACAGAACCGATTGCTGGAGTTGTGCCTGGGATGCTAAGGCCAAAGGAAACCTTATTCTAAATTATAGACCTGCCTGGTACTAAGCTCCAGTATACAGAAAAAAATTAAAGTGAAATTTACAGTAAAAGTAGGCTGTTAAAAATATAAGAAAACATCTGACATTAATCTTGTGACTTGAAACCAAGAAAAAATAAACTTTAAGAAAATACAGTTTTACCACAGAAAAAGAGGATACTTGGAAGAAATTCTCTTGTAAAAGAACCAATAATGAAAACAATCATTCCTTCTAAAAGAAAATATGCTCAAAATGCAGCAGGGGGCATTTAATTTAAAAACCCAGAATTGTTTTGTGTATGAGTCCCTTGTAAATACTGAGGCTAGAGGCTATGAAATCCTTTTACTTCCGAGTCATGGTAATTTTGCTTGAAAGATAAATACTGGATCAACTCAGGATGGTTTTTTCCGAGAGCATATTCCTATTTTGTTCTTTTTTAAGAAAATGAAATCTTCACATTTATAATGTAGTCAAATGGTTTTCCCTTTTTTAATTTTTAATTTTAGCAAAAAGAAAACAAACACTGAGTTCAATGAGAATCTGAGGTCAGCAGTTCTATATTGCTTATTCTGGATTTTGGGTTTTGGGTTAGAATTCAATGTATGAGGAATTTTTAAAAACTGAGTTTTGGTGCAGTCCTGTGGGTAGCAGGATATACAGCAAGTGATCTCGGGTACTCTCGCCTACAGCCGAACATCTGTTAGTTTATACTCAGTAAGCTACAGATATATTCAAAGGCTCCACCTGATTTTTCCTCTTCTCTCCTGGGACATTGTTCTCCCTGGGCAGAGATGAAAAAATTCCATCCCAGTTGAGATTTTATTATTTTCCTCCTAAAGTCTTCCCTTCCAGTTTACATGAAGCAGTAAAGAACATCTCACACAAAGCCCACCGAGCAAACTCTTTATTCCACAGACAAGAAAGAAAGTTACTGAGGAGAGAAGCCACATTTCTGTTCTTTCTTTCTTTCTTTCTTTCTTTTTTAATCGAAGAGCTCAAAGCGAATTTATTTAGTTAATATTTATTTTGTGAGACTCAATTGTGACCGCGAAGGTTGTTGAGGCCATGTTTCTCTGCCCTAGGCAAAGGTCAGCAAGTCCTTGGTATAATCGCACTCTACGTTTGGGGAAAAGAGCGTGATCTTCAGAGGCCCAAGAACTAACTTTGCTGTAAATGCAGGTCTCCATGTTAATAGAGAATATAGTACATAAACAATTCTCTGAGTGATTTCTGGGAAATCTCTTTGCAAGCCTGTAAATAAGCAAATTCACATGAAGTATTTCACAAACTCCAATAAAATATAAAAATTAAGGGATTGTTTTTACTTCATTAGTAAGATTATAACCATGGTGAAAATTCTGCCAGTAGTGATGGTGGTTTTAAGTGAGGGACATCCGCACCACTCATGAGTTTTTTTCAAGTGGGAAGAATATCCCACAGACATCCAGAGAAGACAGTACTGCATAGCGCCAGATCTGAATGAGTTTAGGATCCAGCAGGCCTGTATCTCTGAACTAAAGGCTTGTAACCATTATTGTTAAATTTTATAATGAAATAAGCAAAAAAAAAAAAGTTCACTTTGACTGCACAGGAAGAAAGTACTATGTTTTGTGAAGGACCTTGAGCTTAATGAACACAGCAGCTGAAGGGAAGGATAATTATCCAAGAACTCAAGTCACTTTTGGTGTCTCCAAGTATGCAAAGAAGTAGCTGGACATTTGTCTAACCTGCAGCCCACTAGAAGAATACTCCTACTGGCCAACAAAGAAGTAGATGGTAAGTATAGAAACCTGATCATTCTTCTTTTCCATTGTGAAGGATCTCAAGCCACCTTAGGCTCTGAAATTAAAGAACAATAAATAGGAAAAGTGAAGCTTTTGGTGATGAATAAAATCGTATTCGATGACAGTGGTATAAATGACCCTCGGTGATGAATAAAATCGTATTCGAAGGGCTGGGGATTTAGCCCAGTGATTAGAGTGCTTGCCTTGCAAGCACAAGGGCCTGAGTTCGATCCCCGGCACCACAAAAAAAAAAAAAATCGTATTCGATGACAGTGGTATAAATGACCCTCGCAAACATGATGGATACTCTGAAATGTAATTGTGTATTTAGTGCATATGGGTGTATTTATCCTCCTAGATTTAAGATCTGTGTGTGTACACATGCATACACATATTGGCCTGCGACTAGCAGCAAACCGAGTCTCTGGGTTTGATCTGCAGCACCAATAAAAAGGAAGGAAGGAAGAAGGAAGGAAGGAAGGGAGGGAGGGAGGGAAGGAGGGAGAGGGGAAGAGAAGGGAGCAATGAAGTAAGAAAAGAAGAAAGGAAGTTAGGAAGAAAAATCACAGTTAATCAAACGTCTTTCTGCTTTTGAATCGGCCAGCCTTGTTTTCTGCACCTATCTCTGGCAGGTTTCACAGAGGGCTTTCTAGCACCACGGGGAATCATGGCAGTCATACCTAGAGTTGAGTATGAGCAGTGGATCGAGGCATAGACAAGTTAAATATAATGAAAGAAATATGTGGCAGAAATGTCTGGAAGTAGAACACTGACTTATGAAGAAGGACTGTTATAGTTTGTGTAGATGTCCCCCCAAAGCCTCATGTGGGTCATAGATGGGCTTTTTCAGAGGTGGCTGAATCTAGAGTGTGTGATGCTGGGATTAAGGGCGAGTGATTACTAAATCAGTCCACCGATTGGTTTGGCATCGCCCTAATCTTATTGCAGCCTGGATAAGATATAAGGGATAGAAAGAGGCTTGCTACCCCTTGCTTACCCCCTTGCTTACTTAGCTGCCTTCTGCCTGTCTGCCATTTCACCCTGCCTTAGACACAGCTGATTGTGGACTGAACCCTCTACAAACTGTGAGCTATATAAACCTTTCTTCCTCTAACTTTGGGTATTTTGTCTCAGCAATGAGAGACAAAAGAGAAAAAAATGAAAGAAAAGTAACTAATACAAGGACACTGGGAAAATCAGAAGGAAGGTGGCAACTGGGAATAGGGAAACACCCCTCTAGCCCTCCTCGCCATCAATCTGAACTCTACTGATACAGCAGGACTCTTACCTGTGCAAGGAGTCTAGTTGGTCCCCATATTCATTAATGGTGCCCTGAGGGATTTTAAAATAACTTACGAACCTGTACAACTCTCAGGGAACTTCCAGAAAATTAAATAATTGAAAATGTTAAGGAACAATAAATAAATACAGAATTCTAAAGGAAATATGCAGCATCCTCATATTCCAAGAAATCTTTTACAACAGAAGTTTTTAAGATCTTAGCACGAGACAGATTTTTTTTCCCTAGACCGGCTGTGCTGCAAATTTTCTCAGTCATTGGAATTTACTGCTCTTTTCACCCAAAATCACTGTAAATGTTGTGACATGTCTAAAATTGAGTCTGCCTCTCCCCTGTTTCATCTAGCCTCAAACTATTTTTCTTTATAATTTGACCATGCACTTTTAAAGAGTGCTACTATCTTCCTTGCTAGGGCCTGTTTGTTATTTATCATATGGTAAATTGCTTTTTACTTGGTTTGAGTAAAATGCCATAGAGAGAGAGATTTGCTATCTTGTAGATCAAATTCTTTTGTACACATGCTGAGTAGAAAAAAGATAACTACCAAAATAACCTTGCTCAAATCAGATAAATTTAGGTTTGAAAAATATGATCAAAGTAGAATTTTAGTTAAAATTCTAATGCTAAAGTGACTATATCATATTTTTAAACTGTATTCAATTTTCAGGATGGAAAGGAATATTTATTAAGTGCAGTGGGACAATTGTTATAGCTTGAGATATACCAAGTTATGTCACCTTACTGATGATTTATATTCTTCTGTGTACTTGGCTGTTCGACCCAGGTAAATTATTGAACCCTAATGAGAATTCACCAGCGACTAAGAATGTGATCTCAGGGTAGGAATGAAACTTGGGAGCAATATTTTCTAGTCTGTGAGCGAAGCCTGTGGGGAGAGGAGGGTCTGTAGTTAATTTATAAAAAATGAACAAAGCAAGTTAGTACTAGTAAGGGGGACTAATTCTGCCTGGGCCTCACCACCATTCTGCACTGAAGAGGGATGGAAAATGTTACTAGTTGAAGTCCAGGAGAGAATAGGACAGTCTTTTTTTCTGATTTTTCTTTTCCTTTTCATTACTTTTTCTTTCTTATTTTTGAAGATTTCTTCCTCGTTCTCAGATATTAGAAAGGTCTAAAGATAATAATGAACAGGAAAATTTCGTGCTGTTTTCTTAACACCATAACTCCCTCCCACTCATATCATCTCCTGTCCTCCCTTCAGCCTGATTTCTTGGAAAAAACCAACTATGATGTGTCCAAGAAAATAAAAAAAAATGTCTATATAATTCCATTTTACTATCATGATAATATTCATAAACTTTAAAAAATCATCATCATTTTGAAATCTGTACTTTATATACTTGCAGTCACTAAGGCTTTAAAAAGCCTAAGTTTCCTCTATCATCCTATCCTAATGACTCTCAGTTTTAGACAGCAATTGATTTATTATCTTTCGTGCTGAAAAGACCTCATTACTTTAAATTATGACATGGAAGGGAAAAAGTTCGAAAATTCTTTCTCTAAAAACATAGGCTTATATGACAAGGACATTAGAAGAAAGAAAATATAACCAAGTTTTATTCTAGTTAAATCCAAGTTTTCCAGTAAGGGCTACCATCGATTTCATGAATTTTCTCCACTTTCATTAATGTGTTCAGCTGCACTAGCATTGTGCAAAAATATTAGAAAAATACATTTGTCTTATATTAGGATGCAGTTTAACAGGCATTCAATCAAAAGAGCATGTGACCTTTAAGCTTTAGTGCTTTGTTATGTTGGTAAGAAGCATAATCCACTTGAACGCTTGTGGAGATTTTATTTTCTTGAAGATGAAGGGAAGCAAATGGAAATACTGTGTGAGATTGTGTATATACACATGTGTGCACAACTGCGTGTTCCCTCTCCTAGATTATCAGCAGAGACCGAGGTGTGATGCAAAAATCCCACAGGCATGCAAAATTGTTGGATTTAATGAGTCCAGTTCAAATCCAAAAGGAAGGGATGCAGTTTTTCAAATATTCCATGTGAGAGAATTGTTCAACAAAATGAGCAAACAAAAATACTAAAGGTTATTAGATTTTAAAAGGTCACTTACAAATACTTTCTTTCTAAATATTTACTTAGATCAAGTTTAAAGCCTTACAGGGTGCAAGTAAAGTCCAGATTGCTGCCGTGAAATTCAGTGGCAAATGTACCATATGTCAAACTTTGAAGAGAAAATATACTTGAGATTTCCAGAAAGTTGAATAAATGATTCATTCACTAATATTACTGAACTCCTGCCTTAATAAATTATCTAAAGGATTTTTCAACAAGCACTAAGGTCAAAAATGGAAAAGAAATGGAGAAATGAGTATTCCGAACACTTATTATAGGACATTGAAACAATAATTTCTTGATTATATATACTTATAAAGGGCAATACAAATTATAAGACCAATAACACAAACTAGTTTTCATTAATTTGAAATGCATCATGTATATTTATTCAAACAGTCTGAATAGTCAGATATTAAAACAGATAAATATCAAGTGTAGAATATCCTCAGCATCTCATGTCAGGTCCTCAAAGAGGGCTACAAGTATTGTAAGATTTTTGTAGTCAGCAATACTTTCTAATATGAAAACAAAAGAACAATCATACGCCATAAATGGGTCAAACGGGCTGATGATGGCATCAAACACTTAGTTCAAATTCCAGTTCTGCTTTTATCTAACTGTATAACCTTGGGGAGGTTGTATAACTTCTTGGAGCCTTAATTCCTTTTCTCCACATAAACTGTCAGTTTCTTCCAGATATTAAATGATAGTTACTAAAGGACTTATTGGCCTCGAAAACCATTTCAAGTTTGTCTAGTCTAACTCTTCCTTTTAGAAGGCCTAAGGCTCTGATTTGACTGACCTTCCCAGAGCAGAGCTGGTGAACAAACTGTTTTCCAAATCACCATACTTTACACTTTTCTACTGCAGCATGCTGGCTTCTGAGTCTTCGACAATTAGAGTTCTTGGTTATATTTTGGTGACATGTATGTTAAACCTTCCTAATTCTTTATTTTTCTATATGCTGTCCACCAACACATTCCACAATTTGATTTGACAGTCACACTGAACTGAAGACGTCACATGCAAATAAAATAATAGATAAACTTAGTTGTTGTCCTTAGTTATTACTATGTGATAATATCTTACAGAAATAATGTCAGTGGTTCTGGTTTACCTAAAGTATAAATAGTGGTTCTCTGAACTGGGGACTTAGTAAGTATAATTACGCTGTATCTTTACATAAAGTATAATGTAAATAAATTCAAACAAATTCAAAGTTATTATAATATCCCATGAGTTGTTTTCCTATATTTTAAAATATTGAGCTTAAAAAGTCAATTATTTAACAGATTTTACTGAAATAAAAAGATGTGTGACTGGTATTGTCTATTCTTCCAAATAAAAGTTTCAAATTATTTTCAAAGCTGTAGTAAGGAAAAGATAAACAAAGTTCCACAAAATTAAAAATGATTCGTAGCTTAGTTTATTAAGTACAATTGGAAATACGTAAGTAGTAGAAAATAGAACATTTTTACCATTATTGAGTTAACCATACAAAACTGAGGAAATAGAAATACCAAAGGGACATGGTGCTGTGACCTAAAAATTTCCATAGATAATTGAACTTTACTTGGTAGAAACAAGACTGTAGCAAAGAAAGAGAACTGTTACGACTGAGTTCTAGAAAAGAAGGCAATCAAGGCCCCAGACACCCTCTAATTCCTACTGCCTTGTGACTGCCTTCTCAATCTATAGCCCGTACGAGCAGTTCTCCAACCTTACATGTGACAGTGTCACCATTCGCGCTCTTTACAACACACCGAGTCCTGCCCAGAATTTCTTCTGATTCCCAGATCTCAGAGGATGCCAGGACTGCAAGTAAGTCAGTGGGATGCACTTTGAGAATCAGTGGCCTGTACTGGCCAGAGTCAAATGACAATGAGATGGTTTAGACGCATTAGCGTTCCTGACAGAATCTATTAGCATAAGTTTTGCACGAGACTAGCAATGATATTAGCATTACTCATTTAGGCAGTTGTCGATCTTAGATACAATAAAAACTAGAATCAAGATATCTGTAATACTGTCATATTAGGGAGCTAGCTGGTGGTCACAATACTTATAAAATATTCCCAATCAAGTGAAATACAGGAGCAAAGCATCAGGTCATAGGCCATCAGGAGAACGCAAGTGAGGGTGCAGTAAGTAGCAGAAACTAGTTGTACCAATAGAGGGTAAAGCATATGGTGAAAATAGAAATATCAAAGGGGCAGGCTGCCATAGAATATGAGGTGGCAACGTGCCCACATAGCGGGAATTTAAAAACTCACAGTAACTCAAACCACTTGCTCTAGAGTCCTGTGTCTCCAGTGTCTATATCCTTCTTTATTTTCTTGTCATAATAATGTCTTGTCCAATCACCACTGAGCTTCAAGTTTGCTCTTCCTGTTTTAACTAATTTAACTTTAATCTATCACTACCCTAAACCTTAACATTACCTTTTTCAAATCTCAGTACATTAAATTCTAAATTGGGAACCCTGGGAATACAATTTTTTTTGGTGTTGTTGTTCGGGTTTTTTTTGCTTTTTGCTTTTTGGAGATATGGTCTCACTGTGTAGCCCTGGCTGCCCTTGAACTCCCAATCCTCCTACCTCAGGTTCTTAAGTGCTAAGATTACAGGCATGCACCACCATGCCCAGGAGAGTACAAATTCTTGACTAGGGTCATTCCCAACTCCCTGAAAAGAAAGCCATTGTTAAACAATTATTGTTAAAATCTCCAAGATTGCAAGTAGTGAGTAATACTGAGTAATACTGAATTATCTGTAAGAACTGACCACCCTGTATGTGAAGAACCATTATGAACTTGTGGGGAAAGCAAGAAGAGAATCCAGAATAATGCATGGGCAAAAGACTTAAAAGATTTGGGGGATGAGTTTAAGAAATTTTCCCAGAGAAATCCAAGATTAGCTATGTGAGGCACTTAAAGGTTCATAGGCTACTGGAATACTAGATGCTTTCTATATTTACTTTCACACATTAAAGATAATTTCTTTTATTATCATTTATAAATGAAGAAACTGAAGGGACTTGCTCTAGGTCAGCAACTGATGGCAAAGATGGAGCTAAATAATACTAACGTAGCTTCCTCAAAGTCTTGTCATGGATATTAAAAATGAAATCATTATGTAATTGAAATTCATAGCTGCTGTAATAATTTATATATTTTTAAAGGCAGAAGAATCACAAAATCCTAGAAATTCTATTTCCTAATGCATCTCTCAATAGTAATAAGCACTTCACAAACATTGCTTTAAATAGTTTTACATACCCTCACTAAAAGCCCATAAAGGGCTGGTTTCTTAATTTTATTCTTACTTTTTAAATTTTAAGATGGTAAAAAAATAAGGCATCAATTGGTTAGGGAGGGCAGCCATCTAAGGGTCAGATGAGCTTTTTAAATCCATGTCCATACAGATTCAAAGACCAAGATTTAGTCTACCCCACTCTTGGACCTCTAGATAGGATTCTTTATTTATTGGTATCCCTAGAATTTAGGATTTGGCACAAATAATGAGCTCCAAGAGGATTAATGAATGAATGAATATCAAGACTTGCAGCGCAGTGAGATTTCCTAAAGTGTAATTATTATACACTGATGTGCTACATGGTTCAGTGTCTTCTTTCTATCAAAGAACTTATATGAACATGTCTTACATCTCCTATGGATCCCTTAATGCTTTTCATACCTCCATTTGAAGAAATCTGTTCACATATAGGCCTTATCACTTGGCCAGTTGATTGGATGAAGGGCGTTCACCTGACGCAAGCAAAGTCCACCAACTGAAGGGCACAGGGAAGATTCAAAATACTAACTAACGGGTGCAGTGACAATACATCTCCTGTGGCCTGGTATGTGATCAAAGTCAGGTCCCTACAGGAAAATTAGGTTAAAATTTTTACCAAAAAACTTCCTAGTTGAATACTATGATGAAATATTATGTATTCTTTTTGTTCTCCAGTGCATCACTTAATGACGTTCTTTCCATATTTATTAATAAAATGAGTTCTAAAGCCTGTAATGAAGAAGCTAAGTATATCTTTGCATATTTCATTAGCTGGCATATTTTAAGAATCTGTATTAAATTAAAAATAAATTAATGGTAACAACTACATAGAGTAAATAATATTTACTTTTAAGTGATAAAAACTCTAGAAAATAAGAAAAAGGGAAAGTTTTACATGTTTCCAGTATCCCGTATTAAGAATAATTTTAAAGAACAGGATAGATTTTACATTATATGTGCAGGTGCATTTGCTTTGCTGGTCTCTTTACGGACTCAACGTCGAACTTCGTTATGTTGATTCACTCCCCATTGTCATACAGAAAAAACTTAGGGACTCTGGGTTCAACTCAGGCGGGTAAGACTTCTCAGGTAACTAACTGCAAACTCCTCCTCTTTAAAAGATAAACTGTACTAATGTATTCTTAACCTCATTGTCACTGTCTGGATCAACGAAAATAACACACCTTTAGAAAGCGTTCTGCAGAGTGTCTGGGAAGCCATAGCACTATGGCTAGCTTAACATCGTTTCAACAGCCTCACGCTTTACCGTAGAAAATATTGCCTCCCTACCTATCATGTAGGGCCTCAGCACGATCTTAGCTACCTAAATGGCGCAGATTTAACGGTTTAAGAAAAAGCAAGTTTTACATACTTTTAGGATACCAGTGGTCATAATGCCTTCCTGCCATATCTAATAATTTTAAAAGTACAATGAATATGTAAAGATTATTTAGTCAACTCAGTGTTTTCCTAGAGTGATGTATAAGTGCTTTCAGAAATCAGTTTTAGAAACTCAGTATAGCTCCAGAAATCTGGGGAAAAACTAACAGATTTACATTTTCTAGTATTAGTACTTGTTTAGGTCTCACAACAGGTGCTGTGTTTTCATCTTCCCTAAAAGACCTGACTGACTTCCTAAGCTGCATCCTTTCATAATTTTCTCGTGAGTTTGTCATTCGTGTAAGAATCGGGCTGGAAGCGGCAGGTACACTTCGCTGGAGGACGTCAAGCGCGTGTCCAGTCTTACCTTCCAGGGGAAGCTGCTTTCCCGACAGAGCTGATGCTTCATTACCAAGCCGGATGCGAGTGACAGCTGCATCTTTTTTGACAGTTCAAATGGCACCATTTCGAGATGGTGTTTAATTCAGAGCTATAAGTGGACCGAGCTCTCCGGAGCTCTTCAGAACCTTTATTATGGGTTTTATATTTTTTGCTGGTATTTTCCCCCATCTTAATAGGTAAGGCAGCTGACAACTGAATTAGTACACTCTCCTTAGTATGCCAGTGGCTCATGACAATAGCCTAAGGGGAAAGATATAGATAACTGAGAAGTTTTCTCACTGTTGTGATATATTTTTTCATATGGTTAATAAGGCAATTGAAATGACATTCTGTCACAGCGGTGTAATACAGCGAGCTTGTGATTTCCCTCATGCTACCACTAGGAGGAGATGCATTTTGTTTAATACAAAGAAAAAAATGAGAAAGTAAAAGAAGAAAAGGAATACGGTTAAAAATGTAACAGTATGAAAACTTGAATATTCCTTAGTGATCAGACATTTGCAGCATCTAATGATAACGAAAAGGCCAGTCGGAGAACTATCTTCTTAAATGTTCAGCGCTAACTATCCATCTATAGTTTATCCATGGAACCAGTGACTTCCTTTTTCCCACTTTTCAGCTTTAAAATTTTATTGATGTGTCTCCCAGATATAAGAAGAGATGTTTCCTTGTTCATTAAATAAGAAAGTTAGATATTCTTACTCAATTCTGTGACTGGTATATCAATGTGATCTGGAGAAATCTGAGCCTGGGTTAAATCATTAGTAGACTGTGGGATGGCAAAAGGTAAAATTCATTCAAATTTAGACTTTTTGGGAGCTTTTGAGGACCATTCAAATTGTTCCTTTTGTATGTCAGCATTACTTTATATATGATCATTACTATAGGAAATGTGCAAAAAATGGATGAAATTTTAATGCAGTAAGTAGTTAACTGACTCCATGAAGTCAAATATATACTAGTACCGAACAGAAAAAATTAGCATGTGTTCTGATCCTTTGGAATTCCTCTTAGTAATACTTGTCAGAAAGAGAGAACTAGTCTCTTACGTTGGCTAAAACCCAGGAAAGAGTGTATGGGCAAGGCGGCACACTTTGGCAATGCCCTGAATATCAAATACAAGGAGCAGAGCAAGAGCAGACACCAAAGAAAGGTTAGTAGTTGTGCCTAACTATCAGGTTGAGAGGAAGAACTTGTCTTGATGTTGCAAGACACCAGATTTGACCCTGAAACTTTGTTTGCTTTTGTTTTTCTTTCCATGGTCTACCAAAAAGGGACATAGGTCCTTAGAAGGACTTTTAGCTGACACTGATTTAAGTCACATATATCCTCAACAATGTGGCACCAACAAGATGGGGGATTTTAGGAGGCCCAAGGACAATCATGAAGAGTCCTCCTCCCCTTGCTAATGTCTTCGTTTTACTTGATCACACGCCTTTTGAAAGAGGAGTTTTTAATGCATGAGGAACACACCATTAACCCACTTCTTTTAGAATGCAGACTAGGGAAATAGAAACTACAGAAGCCCAGAATCATCTTACTCAGGTGGCATAGGCAGAGATAGTCCCTGGTAATATACTACCCATCATCCAATCGGGCATGGAGAAATAATGCCAGGGCTAGTAATTCACAAAAAGAGAAAAACCAGGCTCTTCAAATGACATTGGAGTCTTTGGCCTGAGGAGAAAACATTGTTTGCCCTGTTGAATTGAACTCACTTGTGGGTAATTTAGGAGGAAACTGGCTACAATTTTCACCTTTGATAAAGCAGGCTAGAATGAAGGTATCTATTTTCTGCCGCCACTGTTAGGAATAGAACCCCCAACCATGCATGAGTAAAAAGAGCTATCATTAGCTTTTTAAGCACACAGTTCTATCATCCTGGAGGTCAAACCAAGGGCCATGTCTTCCATCACACGTCTGAGTGTCTGAAGTTCCATGAGGGAGAGTACTGCAGGCACTAGATTTTACAGATAAAATAAACTAAAGAAAGTAGAATATGGTATCTGAACTCAAAAAGGAAAAAATTGGAGACAGGTACCAGCACTTGAATGTGAATGATTACAATCTCCATCGATGCATTTTTTGAGGGACTGGAAAATAATGTGAGTTTTCACTTCCCGATGACCAGGCTGAGGAACTACTCTCACTACCCGTGTGCATTGCTTAGTTAATGGATCACAAATAGGCAGGCAATTCCCCTCACACAAGATTTTCTTTCGTGATTTGCAAAGAACCAGGGGTGCATGGCCACTGGGCTACGTCTCCAGCCCTTTTTAATTTTATTTAAATTTTAAGCCAGGGACTTATTAAGTCTCCCGGGAGGGACTCAAATTTGTGAGCCTCTTGTCTCTGTCTCCCACGTTATTGGGATTACAGGTATGCACCGTCACACCTGGCCAAGATTCTTAAACATAATGTTCTTTACGTTTTCTCTCTCTCTCTCAGGACAGCAATAAATATTAACTCAAGAACAACATGCAGTACCCCTTATATAGTCAAGCGTATTTAGTTTTAGATTATTCTGCCTGAGCAAAGCAGAAACGGAAGTAGATTTTGATGCCTATTTCTCTAGAGTAACTCAGCTTTTGTGATGGTCACGTGGCCCTTGCACACGTCTAACCACTTGGTACATGTCTGGCTTTCACGTGTATGAAGCCTGAGAAAGAGAAGGCAGAGCTCACTTTCCTAACATTTGTTACTCATATGTGAATATGTGACGGATGCAGTCGAGGGCTATTGCAGAAACACAGAACAAACACACTTCTGGGCCCTTAACCTGTCACTCATTAAAAGCGTGATTCGCATTTTCAAGATTTTCGGAAGCATCCAAGGACTTAAAAGTTGCTTTTGCTAAAAAACAAACAAACAAACAGTGACTATTTGGGCCTCCAGATATCAAACAGACAAACAGTGACTCCTTATTTGGGTCTCCAGATATTAATCCTCATTTTGTATCTGTCTTCTACATTACTTTAAAATTTGGATCCAATCCCTGCTCCACTCTGCTCATAGGCATCTTCAGCGTTTAGGGAATGCCTGTCAGAAAGCTGGCAGTACAAGGTTGATTATCCCTATGTTTACATAATACATTTCATACCCCTTCAAGACAGAGGACATCAAATGAAAGATTTACAGAGATATTCAGCTACCAATACACACTCACACGTCTCCAGTCATTGCTCTACATTGACAGTCATCTTGGATTCTAAGACAACTTCCATAGAACTGAGACTGCCCCGAAGAGCCTTTCATCTCATGGAGACTAGATTAAGTGAAAAGAGTTTGCTGGAGCCACCTTGCAAAACCGGAACTGAGATAATGATCAAAGAGAGCCTAGCTCATTCCAGCAAACCCACGAAAACCGAAAACCGGTCCTGTTCCTTGAGTAACAGCCAGCCCGATCCTTTCCACTGTGTGAGAGTTGTTCCCCTTTAGCTCCTGGAGCTGACGTCGTTTCCCATTTTCTCCTACTAATTCTGCCTAATAAATCAGCTTGTGCCTCTCACTGATGCATTGTGATGTGCTTTTTTTTTTTTTTCTTTTAAAGACAGGAAAAGGTTATTTTGGCTCACAGTTTGTAGAACTTTCAGTCCATAGTCGGCTGGCTCTGAGGCAGGGCGGCCTGACGGAGGGGCATCGCAGAGAGGGCAGGAGGCAGCAGAAGACACAGCAGCAAGCAGCGAAGTAGCAAAGTGGCAGCAGCTGTGAAATACTTTCCTACGATAATGTCAAGAACCTGTGTGGGCCGAGGTGCGGCTCCTCTCCTCTTCAGGGAGAATTCCCAGCACTTCCCTGGGTGATACAGCAATCCCTCCCAGGAAGGGAAGACTAGATTCACAGTACGGTCCAAGCATTTTCTGTCACTACTACTTGCTTGTATTTCTTGCTGGGGGCCCAGTCACACTCAGGGGGAGTAGCTGCTCAAAGCAGCCAACGCTGTGCTCTCTATTTCATAGGGAATGACTTTGTAATCACAGATACTTGGCATCATCTCACTTAAAACTAATGATGAAACAAACAGCATCTGTGGAAACTGTGTTCAAAAACCAGTTGTGCTTTCTGTCAGTTTACAAATACCATTTTGGTTGACGTGTATACAGCCCCATATATATTTTACAAAACATTTAATAGATATTACTGAATACCCATATATTTGTTTAATTGAATAATAAACTCTGAGCAGCAGAATAAAACTCAGGGAACTTCATAAGGGGAAGATATAAAAATATTAATTAAATTCCAGTGTATGTTCTATTTTAGGTAAATATTTCTGAATTGATTTTAGTTTCTTAGAGTGAATGAATCAGAATATCTCATGTAGAGTTTTCACTCATCTTTGTGTACATTGAATGGACATAAAGTAACCATTAGTGACTGCTTTTTAGTAGACTGATAATACTCATCTGTTCTTTTCAGATTTTTTTCCTAACCTATATCCACTCACACTACCCTGCTCCTTCCCTGCACTATGCCAATAACTAGTACACCAACAGAATATCTACTATGAGTGGATGTTTGATTATAATCACCAGCTCCCATTTCAAGCACTCTGCTGTCATTCTTTTCACTAGCTTGAGTGGCCTAGAGCAGTGCCACACTTTAAACATGTAATAAAATCTATGCTAAGGTTGTGGATCTAAATCTAAAGGAACAAGTGATGTAAGTGTTATGGCTTAGATATAAAATGTCTCTGAAGTCTCATGTGTTTGGAGGTGGGGGCTGGTTGGAAAAAGCGGCACACTGGGGATCTGACCTAACAGAGTATATCTCCCTCCCCAGCTCCTGCCTTTTCTCTTTACTTTTTGGATGGAATGATGAGTAGCTGTCCTTCACCAGGCCCTTCTTACCATACTGTTTCTGCCTTGAAGTCAGTCAACCATGAACTGAGCCCACTGAAACTATGAGCCAAAATAAAACTTTTCCTTGAAGTTGTGGATGTCAGGTATTAATGCCTCAGTAATAGAAACTGAATAATACAGAACCGCTCAGGAATTTAAGAGCTGAGAAATGTTGTTTTGCACAGGAATACTTTGCAAGAACTTTCCTACTTTCCTTTCCGGAGTGCATGGGCAAAGGAGCATTCTCTAGGACTTGTCAGTGTTCTGTTTTCTTGAGAAACTCTGCACTGGGTGTCACAGAAGTTCGTAATTGTTTTAAGATCCTGCAGACCTGATTTCAGGAAACTGCCAATCCATTTTCTCCTTCTGAGAAGGATGCCTCAGGAAATTATTTTCACTCTTTAATTTTTCTTGAAATAAAGAGAATTAGCTTTGCTGCCAGAAACAAAATCATTAAATGTTCTACATTCCTTTGTGCTGTACATAACCTAAGGAGGGAACAAATTCTTGCCCTCAAGGATCTTACAGTCTCTCTCAAAATACTGGTTGTGCATTAACATTTTAATAGCGCAATAATTCTGAGATGCTGCTAGAAATGCTTTATTTAATTGGGCACAGCAACCACATTTTATTCTAATGAAAATTCGCTGGCAGTATTGGATGAGCGTTTGCCAGTGGGGAGTGACTATTAACCTTGATACATGTACATACGCCCACGTAGAGTGGCCTGGACTACACAGAGTACAGTTTGAAAGTATAACTCAGGGGATACGGGGAGTGAGCACAGACTGGATCCATGCTCTATTTACTGTAGTTGGTATATTTGAAAGTACAGGAGAGTGAGAAGTAGTTCCAAACCCCAGGACGAGGTGAAAAATGCAACTTGTGTGAATAGTATCAACTCAGAAAAAAAAAGATCTTGTTTTTTAAATTTCAGCTTGCCATCATTAAATACTAACTACTCAATATCTATAAACTTTTCTTTGAAACATTCATGCATGTGGCATAAAGTCAATAACCCCAGTTGTTTTTTCACAGTGATGCTACTAGTACAAGATAGGATGTGTAGGATGGTTTTTATCAGAGATTTCATTTAATTTTTACAACTCCACAGCATTAATATTGCCCAAGATGTCACAACTTTTACTAGTTGTGCACAACTCCTTCTTGGCTGTCAAAATTCAACATTTCTGCTGTTGTCTCTTTGTTATAAAGTTAATCTCAGGATAAGATCACTGGAATAGGCCAGCTCCCATCTACACAGAACCACACGGATATGCAAACATATAGGAACATCACAAATAAAATGCTGATAACTCATATAAAGCTTTCACTGCTACAGCCTCCATAAAAACTTTTTATTGCACACAAACATTTGAAAATCAAGATTACCAACATTGTACAGAGATACTAAACCAGAAAGTTGTAGCACATTCTTTTCAGAGATGCTGACTTTGAGGGTTTATGTCTGTGGTTTGTCCCAGATTTAGGAACAATGACAGTACAGGAACAAAGTTCATCCATTCTGGGATACTACGTCTCTCACTGAACCTTCCAATCCCCTTGTCACTATTTTCAGTTTCAAGGAAGAAGCTCTTTTTGTTTGTTATTTCTCTGCTTGTCTTTCTTATTTTTACTTGCTTTGATGTATCTAATCCTCCTGATCCATGCAGGTGACCAAACTTTCATCCGTAATCTGTAGCATTCAAATTAAAGGAAGGGTTTATAGATTCCAGGATTTTCTGGGCACCTCAAATAAATCCTTCCTAGGCCCCTCATGAATGGATAAAACCATAAGCAAAGGGTGAAGTTAAATTGATTCCAATCAATGAAACGCAGGGCACCAAACAGCATTCACTGTCAGTCAACAAACAAACAAAGAGCTGTTCTCTTCATTTTTGAAACAAATCTTTTTTGTTAGTTTTAGTTTTTATCCTAGCACTCCAGGATCACAAGTTGGTTTTCCTAGCAGATATAAAGTGCACAAGAGTAATGTGTCCTTCATTAGGTGACAAACAGCTTTTAGATTTCAATAGATTTCAGCTTCTTGTTGCTTCCTTCAGTTATACACTTTTGAAATGTTACACTCTGGTCTGTGTTACATTAAGAACAAATATCTCTTTTTCATAGAAAAATTCTATACTTCTTTAAAGAAAACAGATAAGATAGAAATAACTGCATTTTCCCCAGTCACATTAAACAGAAAGGTTAAGCCCGTACTGACAGGAAAGATGTATTTGCAAGTGATTAGTTATATTTCTATCACAGTGCTTGTCTGTGTTCTTCCTTTGATGTTTAAACAAAGCTCTTGAACACACTGGGTTGTAGGCTCTGATGTTGATTTATAGGTAGAACTGAATTCCAAACACTAAGCCAGGAAGGAGGTAGGCTTTCATAAAAGGCACAGACTTTCCCCCTGCTGGTTAGTGTATGACTAAGCGATATTGTTCTAGGGCCTCAATCTGCCAGGACAGGTGTAGAGTGGGGCGTTCTTCAGGCACAAAGACCCGAGCTATCCACAGAGGGCCATATTCTGCTGTACAGAATTGCTGGATTTTAAACCCTTAGTAGAAAAATAAACTATGTTAAGACAAAAAGAAAATTATTTTCTTTCTAACAATGATGTTGACACACTTTCACTTAGAAGGAAGGTGTAGAACCCAGGAGAGAGAAATTAAAGATAATCATGCAGGTGGCAGAAGAGAGTCAGGCTAGGCAGTGCCTGTCCTAAAGCAAGCACATCAGAAGGAATGGTAGAGCATCTTCCACAGCGCATCAGTACCTTCCTGACTGGTATTTCTCAGCTAGAGCTGGAGGGCGCGGATTCAGGCGGGGATGTGGGCAACTCAATGAAGCTATCTGGTTGGGCCCCAAAAGGAGAAAATATTACTCTAATAGAGATATTTGGTTAAATTGGTAGAGTCATCCCCATCTGGCCAAGCTCAGGGAGGTGTGAATCACTGTAGTCATAAGCAAGGGCTTGTGTAACACCTCAGTCTGGAGACCTCATAAAATACATGAAATGCACAGAATCATGCCATCAGAATGAGAGAGAGAGAGAGAGAGAGAGAGAGAGAGAGAGAGAGGTCCTAATTCATTACTACCAGAAATGTATCATCTTTACCTACATATTTTGCAGTTCATTTTCCAGATAATGGATTGAAATTTTTTCTTATCCAGTCTATCTGGGGATTCTGAAAGCCCAGAAACATAGTAAATTTGTTTTGGGAATTCAAAGAATAGATATTAAAAGCAAATGAACAGTTTAATAACATATATTGTTTTTGTAAAAAAAGTTGCATAAAATATATAAAAGATAGGAAATCTACAGCAATAACATTACCTACACTTAACCACTTTTACATTCCTTTCTAAATCTTTTTCTATCATTTGGATCAACATATAAAATATATATACACACAAATGTGTACATATGTATACATATATATATGAATGAATACATATTCATAAATAATAGAATGATTTTTTATGTTTTATCTTTTTATTGAAAGTGAAATTCATGAAAAAAGCTTATAACTCCATTTTAGTGGTGAAAAATTCCCAATGATGGAAAGTTTAGATTTTTCTCGAGTTCTTTATTATTGCGAGTACATGATATCTTGAATATAGTAGAATTAAATATTTGCTTTGCCAGAATAAGGAATTTCATTAAAATACATAGGATTCTTATTATATACACATTTTTCTCATTGCTCAATTTTCCCTTAAAGTATAACTAATCTATTTGCCCTAGTCTTGTTCTACTAATAATTAAAAATTTTGAATCTGGACATAAAATTCAAAATTCTTTTGTTCCGAATTTATTTTAAGGAGTTTATACTAAGGTGCATACTAACTCATACTTTTCTTGTAGGTTGACAGTGAAGAATAAGAAGTATTTCCATACATGCTTGTTTAAATTCAAAGGAGTTGGAAGATATTATAAAAAACCTAAGGACCAGAGGACACACTAATTGAGGCTTTCTAAAGCTGACATTTGATATCCAGATATATTTATTCAAAACATCTCTTTAAAATTTTTGGCTAAGTGCATATCTAAACCTAATGCTAATTTCATAAATATGAACTAAAGTAATTATTGTTATATCTACTGTTCTGTGTGTCAATACTTATGACTGGATGGCTTTGTGTGTTTTGACTCTTTGCGATGTATCGTCTTTTTCTTTGACATTTTAAAAATGTGTATCTTCTAATGTGGAATCTACAAACTTGCAGACAGGCCAGATCTGACATAAAATCTCCATTATGTATGGCCTCAAACTAAAAATGAATTCTACATTTTTCAAGTGTTGTAAAAAGAAACAAACAAACAAACAAAAATGTGACACAGATCATGCATGGCTTAGAGATGCTAAAGTACTTATTTTCTGGCTCTTTATGAAGAAAGAGTACTGACTTCTGCTCTAACTCCACCAAAAGTCTAGGCTAACTTTAGATTTCCTAATGTAATTGTTAGAAACCAAAGTTGATAATAACACTAATGATGTTGGTACTACTATTAATAATCTTGAGGCAAGAGAGGAATGGCTGCAGAGTTCTAGTCAAATAATTTAGAAAAACCTGTTTTGTGTATGTTATTATTGTAATATGTATCAGTATGCCAATGTACATCGAAAATCTCTAAAAGCAAGAAGAGAATACAGCAAAATGTTTTGTTTTGCAGTTTTACTGCTACAGAAGCTTGTTTTCTAAGGCTAGAGTTCTATGAAAATCGGTTTAGATCATCCCTTGAAAATAATAAGGAAGTAATATCAAACACAGAAGGGTGGTATGATGAAAATATTCTTAGCACGATGATGAAATCTTGTTGTTGTCATCTTTTTAAAGGATTAATCAGGTCAACATATCTTCATGGTACTAGTTTATATACACATTAAAAATTAAGGGTTTAATTTATAATTTATTCAAGTTTTCCAGGTTCATTTTTTCCTTCTACTTCAACTTTCTGATATTGATACTCAAAATTTGAGAAAAGGGTGTGATGAAAAAGTAAAAATATATTGACAACTAAAAACAACTGCCTGGTTATCAGTTAGCTTTTACAGAGTGTTAAAGATAATAATTTAATCCGTCTGTTCCATCCTTCATTATTAGCTCTAAATGGTGTAAGACTATATTTGACCTCACTGAGGAATTTACTGCTGCCAGAGAACGTAGCTGCTGAAGATTCACCTTTTCCAGTTTTCAGCTGTCTGCTATGTAACTATACTTTGAATGAAGTTTTTTGGTTTACAATTTTATTAACTTTCAGACTCTGCTGCTATTATTTGACTCCTTTAAACTGGGGACTTTCTAATTACTTCATGTTATATTTGTCTATATAGACCTAAATATTATTGTGTTCATGTACATACTTTGTTCCACTTTCAACATGACCTCAGAATACTTTAAGTAAACCATAAAAACTTGTAAGTAGAGTGCATACAAAACCAACATGAAAAAATTTTTGAGCAATTTCCCTTACAGATTTCTAAAAACAGATTTTGTGACTAAAAACTCCCAAACTGATACCATTTAACATTCTTCTGGTCTAGAGGATATCTACAACTATCTTTGAACTATAATTATAGAATTTTCTTGGTCCCTGTTTTATTAAAAGCAAATACTCTACATTTTAACCCAGTTTTCCACATATTCATTGACTTCCACAAATTTTAACAGACTCTTTAAAAAGCTACCTAGATCTTAGTCTGCAAAACAGGTCAATTTTTATCTTATAGGATAAAGGGATTATATTTAACAACTTTTTT